>OX424576.1:83726120-83798620 GCA_949152435.1 Gastracanthus pulcherrimus
CCAACCTGTGTCATCGAAGGAGGCCACATCAGATTCTCGTTAAAGAGTAAGTTGCACAGAATACTTTCGTGCTTAGTGCGGGAACATAATAATATATATACATATATTCGGCTAGTAATTTTGTAAAGCTTGCGCCGCGTGCGTGTCGAGCGTCGCGTCGCCGCTTTTTCCTCGTGTATTTCGTCGCCGGAAATCATTTGAATTCGCGTCCCTGAGGAGTAGCTTCTACCCACCCCACACATTTACCGTTTCCCACCGTACCACGTGCTCACCGTAGCTAATTTATAGTATAAGTAGATGTATTATATCGATAGAGAAATTGTAAAATCGTGCTGCGAATTCGGGCAGCTGGCTCTCAACTTTTGTAAGTACAATCGAATAAACCACAAGTGTTCACAGTATTATCCTAAATTCCCGTGTATAATTTCTTTCAACCCTCGAATAAAATTAATGTTAAAGCCTGCATGTGCGGCGCAATAATTTTGGTTAAATTAGCCAAAATTATTGTCATAATATATATACACACAACATATCATAAATATATATAATATACATGATATCTACATATTTTGTATATCCTTGTTGATTATATAAGGTAGTTCCATGCATTCTTAAGCTAGAACTCATTCGCTTCTATCAATAATTTAGCTAAAATACGTAAATGTACGATATCTCGAAAACAGGAGCCGATCCGATTTCGATTCGAACGGATTTGAGATGTACATTCATGCCCGAATACCGCCCTGCAACCAGATTTTATCGTCATTTTGGTCAAACCTATCGCTCCTTCCTGCCCACCGTGACTTATTATGCCGCATTTCGACTACGCTTGTGTTGTGTATAATGACGCCATAGGCTACTTGAATAATAAGCTTCAACGGATTTAACACTCTGTTATTCGTTTTGTATATAGACTGAATCGTGATGTAAAAATGGAGACTTATCGGTGAAAATTAGACTGGCTTACACCGGCTCACAGACGCACATAATTTATAGGCTCGTTAATGTATCAAATAATGATGATGCATACACGAAAGTATCTATTTGATTGTTTTAGGGAAGTTGGAGAGGAAATCCGTCGGTCTGAACGCACAAATTTATCCTGTTACATGCTACCAAAATGTAATACTGCGACTAATGAAAATTCATTTGTTATAACTGCGGTTAAACTCTGGCAATCTCTACCAGTAACTATACGGTTGTTAAAAATAAGTGCCAGTTTCAAAAGTGTTCTTAGAGAATATTTACTTAGGATCTCATAGTCTACTGTTGAAATTGAATGTTATATATACGGGTGTTACTCTGGGAAATCGAAATAAAAAAATTATTTTTTTATTTTATTGGTAAAAATGTTCCTCTTGGTATGTATAATGTATGTGAATTTTTTCAGATTTTTTTAAACTCTTAGGTTAAAAGTTGAACAAGGCTAAATATGAGAATGTAGTCATTTTTTACATTTTTTAACAAATTTCAACCTACGTTTATTAAAAAAAATTAAATCTCTTTAAAAAATAGCAATAAGGGATTTTTTAGCAAATTTTCTGAATTTTTCACAAAAAATGATTCCAAAATCTTTTAATGCCCCTTGCGATTAATTAAACTTATTTTAAAAATTAAAATTCTGAAAGATTAGGTTTGATCACTCGAACGATTACACCAAAAATCTGGAAGATAGCTTTTTTCAGTACACAAATGTGACTGCCACAGTCGTAAAATGGCAGAAGTGCAGTATTTATATTAAAAAAATCAAAATAACATGAAATACTGTTAAAAACATTATTAAAATGCACATTTTAGCAATAAAGTCATATTCAACTAAAAACAGCTTTGAATATATGAACTTAAAAAAATCTGAAAATATTCACGACTATTTTGCATACTAAAAACAACATTTTTGCCGAAATAAATTTTTCTTTTTTTTTTCTCGATTTCCCAGAGAATCGTCCATACTATATATATATATATATATATATATATATATATCGGAAAATTTTCTGAGCTAAATATGACCATATTTAGCTCCGAAAAACTTTAAACATATGGACTTCAAAAATATGTAAAAATTTACATGCATTCTACATACTAAAAAGAACATTTTTCTAAAATAAAAAATAATTTTTTTTTGTTTTCGATTTCCCAGTAAATTACCTATATATATATATATATCTGGGAAATCGAAAATATATATATATATATATATATATATATATATATATATATGTATAGGTAATTTACTGGGAAATCGAAAACAAAAAAAAATTATTTTTTATTTTAGAAAAATGTTCTTTTTAGTATGTAGAATGCATGTAAATTTTTACATATTTTTTAAGTCCATATGTTTAAAGTTTTTCGGAGCTAAATATGGTCATATTTAGCTCAGAAAATTTTCCGATATATATATATATATATATAGCTATATATATAGATATATATATATATATATATATATATATATATATATATATAAATAAATATATATATATATATATATATATATATATATATAAATAAATATATATATATATATATATATATATATATATATATATATATATATATATATATATATATATATATATATATATATATATATATATATATATATATATATATATATACACACACACACACATATATATATATATATATATATATATATATATATATATATATATATATATATATATATATCTATATATATATATATAATATATAGCTATATATATATTATATATACCTATATATATATATAGGTAATTTACTGGGAAATCGAAAACATATATATATATATATATATAGATTATAGATATTTATATATTTATAGATATTTATAGATTTAAGATATTTATAGATTGTATAGATATTTTGATTTCTTTTCAGGATATTAAGTATTAAAATGAGTTTAATTAATAGAAAGGGATATTAAAAGGTTTTGGAACCATTTCTTACGAAAAATTAAGAAAATTTGCTACAAAATCCCGTATCGCTATTTTTTAAAGAGATTTAATTTTGTTGAGTAAATGGAGGTTGAAATTTGCTCAAAAATGACTTCATGCTCATATTCGGCCTGGATCAATATTGAACCTAAGGGTTTCAAAGAATCTGAAAAAATTCACTTTCATTCTACATACCAAGAAGAACATTTTTACCGAAGAAATAAAAATAAATTTTTATCATCTCTATTTCCTAGAGAATCACCAATATATATATTGGAGCTAGAATATATATATATATATATTTTATTATTATTTTCATTCTTATTATTACTAATTTGTATAATTTATTATTTATATTTTATTTTCACGTTTATTTATGTTGTTCTTCGATGCGAATATTTACGAAATATTTAATCTTGCAAAACAACGCCATCCAAATTTTTATTATTTTTAATATTTTGTTTGTATTACTCTATGTTATGTACAAAATGTACAAAATGCAAATCAAACATTATTTTCATTATTATAATCACAATTTTTATATTCAAATTTATGACAATCAGTCAATCTCGTCCTATCCCTTTCCCTCTCCATCTCCCTCTCCACGGATTTACCCCGGAAGAGCTTAACTCTCACTTTACTGGTGTGTCGATCTCTCTGAGTGAGTGTGAAAGGGAGTTGGGTGACATCGTTGCCTCGGCTTCAGAGGAAGTTTCCGCAACGGACGTGGGTCTTGCTGTTCCTCACTTTTCATCACAGGCGATGGCAGAGGATGACATCCCTGAAAGGGTAGTAACCAGAGCTCTTCCGGCTATCGGTACGGATCTAGCTAAAATATTCAATTCTTCGCTTTCACGTGGCCTTTTCTCGGGGAACTGGAAAAGAGCTCACTTGGTGCCTTTAAAGAAGAAAACCATACCATCATCGGTCACGAACTTTCGTCCAATAACCCGTTTGAGCTTTCTTTCAAGGTTCTTGGGACAATCGTACACACTGAGATCACCGAGTATATAACATAAAAAAATATCCTTAATCCTCTTCAGGCCGGTTTCAGACATAACCACAGCACTCAGACCGCATTACGCGAACTATCCGAAGACATACGTGGTGGAATCGATGGCATTAAAGACAATGTTGATGGAAGTAACAAAAATAAAGAATTGCTCACCATACTACTTCTTTTCGATTTTAGTAAAGCCTTCAATACTATCTCGCCGACGAGGTTACTCTGTCAGATAATTAGAATGGGCTTCTTCTGAAACGTAATTCTGTGGATTGAATCCTACATTACGGGGCGGCAACAAAAAATTGTTACCAGAACTAACGACCAGTCGGATTAGCTGACAACCAACCTTGCAGTCCTACAGGGCTTGGTCTTGGGACCCCTTCTTTTCAGTCTATACATTAATGACCTGCTGACAATTTTTGACCCCACACACATCAAACACTTACTACACGCTGACGATCTACAGATTTATACACAAATCGAACTGACGGACTTACATGAGGGTATCGTGTGCTTAACAACTGCAGTACGGGCTGTATCGGCATGGGTGTCGTCTGCAGGTCTCTGTCTGAATGTTAATAAAACGAAGGCTATTATTTTTGGTTCTGTTTATAATGTTAACTCCTTAAGGTGGTAGTATACCTATTTATCATGAAAAAAAAACATTTTTTTTATAATTTATTTTTGATTTACAAACTATAAATAACTTAAAAATAAAGTTTTAGTTATGAATAAAACAATACAAATTTTTTTACAGGTTTAAGTGATTATTTTTAAATTATTAACTTTTTGAAATTCACGCATTTTTTGGTAGTTGCACAGATCGCAGCGCCGTACTGCATTAAAAAGGCGTAACCTAATCATATGCCAAATGGATTACTGCAACACATTTAATTAATCAGATAAATCATCTTATTTTATCAGTAGCTAATGTAATTTTTTAATGTATTGTTCGTATTTTTTTTTTTCAGTAAATCAGCATACCGTACCAAAGAAGGAAAAAAATCTGTCAACTGCACATGAAGAAAAAATAAGTTTGACTCAAAGGGATCACACCTAGAAAGATATTCAAATTTATTACTGGTATGTCAACTATTTTTACTTCTAAGCGTATGATTTTTCTATTTGATAATGAAGTAACATTAATTTCTTTCAGGTTACAAATGGCACGCACTACATGGTTGAGATGATGAAATAATGATTTGTATTTGAGAATAGCTGCTGAAGTTGATTAAAATGTTATAATATAGACTGAGATGTAATGTTTGAAGAAATTGTAACATTAGTGAAGTGTAACTTTCAATGCAATTTTCTCATAACTGTATTTTCAGAGCTTGCGCGACACCTGCAGAGTGAATCGATACATGCATTTTGATGATCCAGGTCTTAAAATGTTCCTTTTGAATGCTATTTTGGACTGAAGCTATTTAGAAACCTCTAAGAATTGATTATCATGTGAGTATTCTAGTCTAAATGTGAAAAATAATAATTTTAATAATAATTATAATTATTTTGACTTTCAGGTCTTCAAAAAATTTAGATAAATTAATATTAATTTCTCCAACTAGCTTCAGTCCAAAACGACATACAAGAGGAACAATTTACGAGTGTAGTCTGGAGATTGAGGTTCAAAATATCGATTTTTTTTATAATTTATTTTGAAAGTACAATATTTGGAGAATATACTGTAGAAATTTCAGACCGAAATTCGAAATATTAAGGAAGTTATAGCGCATATTCGAGAGCGTCTTACAGTTGCGCGCTCTAAGCGGCGCGGTAGCTGAAATGGTTGCTCCCCTCTATTGTTGTTGTATAACGTTCATACCTACGTATAGCAGCTGAAAAGTATGTGTATACTTAAATTTATACCTGTATGTATGTATATTATATTTCGGAGCACAGGTATTACACGTTTTGGAGCAAACCGGCAGTAGAAATTTATAACTCAGTGCGTAAACATCGAGCGAAAATGGATCGAAGCGCAAAACTAGAAGTCCTGGGCAAACTGCTGTACGGAGAAAATTTCGAGGTAATCTGTATACTGTTGAAAAAGATACTGAGTTTGTTAGCACTTCTGTTGATAAAATAAATCAAAGTGACTTCGATGTGGCTTTGAGTGAAACTGGTACTTATGTATTACTAAATTTCACTCTAGCGTTCACAGCATTACAATCCGCGATAAAGTGCAAGTTGTGTAATCGTGATATCCACTTTTTGAAAAAATCAGTGCAAAGATTGGGATTCAAACTGTGTGTCAAGTGCTCGTGTCAAGAATTTTTTATTAACTTTTGTCCGATAATCAGAAATGCGTACGAAGTAAACAGACGCTTTACTTTTGCTATGCGGCGATTTATACTCCGGCTTTGAAACCGTGTTAAAAAAATCAGTGAAAGAAAAAAATAAAAAAATGCGGCAAACGGTCATCCGGAAGATGAGATCACAGTTTCTGGCGATGGTTCGTGAGCAAAGCGTGGATTCACATCGCTTTTGGGCATCGTCTCTTTGATTGGAAAGTTTACGAATAAAATCGTGGATGTTATAGTATAATCAAAAGTGTGTAAAGTGGGTAGGCAAAGAAGAATCGGACGAGTATTTGGAGTGGTACGAAGATCATGCGAAAGAATGTACGGCAAATCACGAAGAAAGTGCGGGAATAATGGAAGTGGATGGTGTGTTCGGAAACAATGACACTCCTTTTGTACACCCACCTGCTTTTGACGAAAACATTGCGACTATGTTAATGCCTATATATGAAGAATTATCATCCGATGATCTTTTGGAAAGGTGTTTGGGCAAAAATACGCAAAGCAATAATGAAAGCTTCAACCACTGCGTATGGAATTTTGGTCCGAAGCATATTTTTGTGGGACAAAAGACATTGGCAATAGCTGCATGGATAGCTGCATGTATTTTCAATGAAGGGTTTATTGCCAGTGTTGAAAATTATGGAGGTCATGGGTATTGAAATCGGACCGCGCGCCTTGCCTACGCCGAACTGTACAATGCTCACCGGATAGAAAGAGCAGAGAAAGCAACTTCTGAGGCTTCTAAAGCGGGCAGGATCAGCCGTAGAGCAGAAAAAGTTGCTGAAAATGATGCTTATGAAGAAATCGAAGGATTATTGTATGCACCAGGCATAGCTGATTGATATAAGTATGATTTTTTTATAAAAAACCTGTTACTAAAACTTTCAATGCGTTTTTCTCGAAACAACATTTTTTCAGTCGGTCCAGGGCAAAAAGAAATCTATCAAACCGATTGGGATGAAATTTGGATATGTTATGCTACACATCAATGGCCCTCGCAGGTAGCAGAATTATTTATTTCAATAAAAATTTCCTACTTTTTACCCCAATTTTCGAAGAAAATAAAACGCAATTTTTCACTTTTTTATTTTTTATAAGTACGCCATTTTTTTTTTAATAAAAATGTTTAAAACTGCTACCTGCGATAACGATAAACTTACAGAACAGTAATCCATTCGAATTGTTTGTTTCAGATTACCTGTACTGACGCTACCGCCTGGGCCAGTTACACACCTTTTTTTGAGGTGGCCACTTTGGCCTTAATTGGCATTACCTAAATATTGTAAAATGAACTTGAAGAATTTTTTTTGTGAAGTTAAAGATGTTAATAATAACATAAAAAATTTGAAATGATTGGATTTTATTTTGTTGTAAAAAAAATTCTTGAAATATCCTTGTAAAAAGTGCAAAAGCTCCAGACTACACACTTGACACCAACATGACTAAAATACATGCATCGCTTGAGTCTGTAGGTCACGTGCAAGCAAAAAATGTTCAGAGATTGATATCTCCCCCCGTAAGGGGGGAAGGGTCTCATTAAGCATGATTTTTGTAAGAAATGTATTCAACTTTAAGAATCTATTCATACTTATATTTTAATTATTCTCCTATTATTTTTACAGATGGAAATCTTCAAAAAAGTGCTGTAGGTATTCTACCCCCTTAAGAGAATTACAATTACCAGGCATTGAGGTGGAGAATGTCGTATTCGTGCCTTTCGTTGACACAGTGACGAACCTCGGTGTTGTTATGGATTCAAAGCTGACATGGAAACAGCACGTAAAATATGCCACCACGCGCGTTAACAGTGCTCTTTATGGGTCAACATTTTTTAGATCCTGCACCACCTAGGTTCTGCATAAGCAGCTTGCAAGTGCATTGATTGTCCCTTACCTCAAGTACTGCTCAGTTGTCTACCTTGATGTGTCTCAGCAACTGCAGACTGAACTACAACGACTGCAGAATTCGCGTCAGAAGGGACGAACAGATCACCCCATACAGATTTAAACTGAACTGGTTAAATATTGAACAGAGACGCACATACTCTGCCGCACTTCTGTTGTACAAAATTATTAGAATAGGACAACCTCGCTATCTCTGTACACTTTTTAAGAAAAACCAGGCGAGAACCTCCAGTAGGGGTGAAACAATTAAAGATATCTCAGTTCCAGGGTCGCGCACTGACATAGGTTTGCACTCGTTCAGTGTTCGCGGTGCACGAGTCTGGAACTTTATCACCCCCAATATTAAGTACCTGTCATCGCTGTGTAAATTCAAGACAGCGATATGCAGGTATATACGCTTATAAAGTGGCAAGTTAAACTATTGTAAATTTGTATATGTCCTGTATTTATTTATTTATTGTTTTACTTTGCTTTACTGTTAAGTATGACCGTATTTATTAGTGTATGTGCGCGTGTGAAAGTTTAAACTTATTACAGTGCAAGTGACAAAACTGTGATATGAAGAATTTTATGAAATGATAAGTTATGATGTTACATTTCTAACGAGCATATTTCTTGCAACCATGTGATACTTTTATTAGTGTGTGTGTATTTATTAACGTGATAGGTTCCTTTCACTATATTTTTATTACACTATATTTTTGTTTTTAAAAAGCAAATAAATATATATCAATCAATCTCTCTGCGGATTCGTAGGACAAACTCGTCTCCTTCGGAAAATCTCCGACACCATTCTTAAATAGTCATGATGTATTATTTATCGAGTTAAAAATCCAGACGTTTTCTCACCCACCAAAGAAAATATTGTCTCGCGACTGCAGAAAATGCTCAGCAGAAGATCTAGCCACTGCTTTCAGTGCAATTGTTCATGAGATCCAAAACGAAGCCTCAGATTACAAGGATATTCAGTTACTCTCAACTTCTTTCCGCAACTTGTCCTTAAGGAGAGCACTCTACGTAAATGATTCAAAACATCGTTTGTTTTTCTTTGCGGAAATCGATAGTTCTTAATGTGGAAAATATGTTCCGAAACTTTCAAATTGTAACTCGAGCTCTAAAAGTGTCTACAGTCTAGTTTAGACGTGCGCGTTCGTATACGCGCCGAACAGGTCCGTAATTTTAAAAGTGTTTTTATCAAAACGACATTTTTCTAAATGGTGGGACAGATAACTTAAAAAATATTCGGCCAATCATGGTCAAACGACGCACACATATAATATTTATCACATTGTTCACCGACTGAACCTATAAAATGAACATGTTTTTTGAGTATTATAACTCTGGTGATACAATTAAAACGATTTTCTTTCGTAAAAATGTAACTATTTATCAAAGTTCCATCATTTGACAAATTTTATAGCTGAGTATTATTATAAAATAATAAAATATTTTTGGTTTTTCTATTTTAGACACTAGCAGAAGACGCTAGATGTCCCACCGTTTCACACCGCCGATGCCGAAGCCGTTGCAAACTTCTCCAATATATATATATGCTTTCATAAAACGTCAAAATCAATTTTTATATATATACATATATATATATATATATATATATATATATATATATATATATATATATATATATATATATATATATATATATATATATATATATATATATATATATATCTAATACAAATAGAAAGTTGTGGCGTTTTTTAATATTTTCTTTTTGTATTAAAAATCATGGTACATTGCCTTCATTTTAAGCGTTTAAATAGAGTGCTCCCCCTAAAACACTAAATGAGTTGGCTCTGCTGCGAGCACGCATAGCACGTAAACCGCTTTCTACATGGTTTACGGAAGAGTTAAACGACAAATGCAAGCTTCGAGATAAATTGTATCAAAGAGTGATTCAATCAAAAATCGTATTTTGTTGTTCGAATATAAGAACATCAGTAAGAGTTTAAAATTAGAAATTAAGAGCGCGCGTGAAATTCACCTAGTTAAATCTCTAGAAAACATTAAAGATTAATCGCAGATTTAAGCGGTAGGGAAGTTAATCTCGCTTTAAAAACGCCCCTAAAAAAGTCTAAAGGGCGAAGCCCTGATGGACCATCACTCAAGTATTTTCAAAATATACTGCAAATCCTGACACCATTTCTCACGCATCTATACAATCTCTCCTTGCCATCTGGTTCATATTCCTCCAAATGGAGACAAGCAATTATTATTCCGGTAAGTAAAATCGTAAATCCCACTACCCAGGCTGATATTCGCTCAATAGCCAATCGCTTTCATTTCTCAAAAGTATTCGATTCTCTTATTACACAAACGTTGACTGAATTTTTAGAAGTTAAAAACTACAGCACCCATGCCGCGATCACCAGAATCATGGATCATGTGTTCCTTCTTTTCGATTTTAAAACAGCGTTCAATACGATTTTACATCATATCTTATTACAGAAACTTAGAAATTTAAATTTCTCGGATGAGCAATTAAATTGTGCCACTCGTATTTAATTGGTCGTAGCCAAGTCGTCTTAAATCTCGATGAAAACTTATCAGATTTTCTCCTAAATACTTCCAGACTACCGCAAGGATCAATACCCGGACCATTGTTTTTCTCGATTTTCATAAATCCTATACTCGAACTACTAAAATATTGCAAAGAAACTTGCATGCTGGTTGCCGATGATTTGCAAATATATTTACAAGCTGAACCCCAAAACTTAAACGAGGCAATAGCTAAATTAAATGATGACGCAACTTCGATCGTTGCTTGGGCGCGACAAAATGGTCTAAACCTTATGACAATAATTTTAGCTATATAAGCCAAGATTATTGCGCCGCACATGCAAGCTTTAACATTATATTTATACGAGGCTTTAAATAAAGTACGACACAGGAATTTAGAATAAAAGTATGAACACTTGAGGTTTATTCAATATCTATATTACAATGTGTTGCACGCCAGTTACGCGAATTCGCAGCATGATTTTGCAAGTGTTCTACCGTAACATAGAATTATTTATAAATTTAAATTAACTATGAGCACGGTAACTGTGAGCACGGTGGTACGGTGGGAACGGTATATATTGGAGAGGGGAAGAAGTTAATACTCAGGGACGCGAATTTTACAGAATATAATTGGAAGACACGCAGCGCGATGCTCGACAAACGCACGCGGCGCTAGATTTTCAATATATATAGGTATACTCGATAAGCACAATAATACTCTGTGCAACTAACTCTTTTCAAAATCCGGTGTGGCCTCTTTCGAAAATACAAGTTGGTTGGCACACGCGGAACGAGAAGATCGACGGTAAGATCAAAATGTAAAAGCTACTACGAAAGTTCACAAATCGGAGCAATCTAGTACGAGGTCTGTCCCAAAAGTATCCGACCTACGTTCATATCTTCGCGCGGAGAGACTCAGGCGACCTCTGGAGGGTACGAACGTCACCAGCAACTCCTAACCTTCTCGTCAGTAGCCTGAGATACCGATGAAACGACTTAGTTCCCGCGCAGCGTGTGGTTCAGTATGAAGTGAACGAGCCCGGTTGAGGTCACAGCGCATGCGTCTGATGAGGGGGAAAGAGGAGTAAGGAGGAGGAAAGGGGAGCGTCTGCTCGCGGTGACGTCACGCTATATGGCACGCAGTCGACGGTTTGCAGACGGTGTTTTCGGGGCCAGGACGAGAAAGTACGACGAGGGATCCAGCAGGAGGTGCATCTGGGCAACTGTGCCGACGAAGGGGCACGAAGACGAGAGCTGCAAGTCCCAGGACTGCGTACTTGCAGCAGAAGCAGTAGGACGCGGTTAATCTCGAAGAGGTTATATTTACTCAGCAGCTTCCTACGCTGCTCTCTTCAACTGCCACTGCTATCAGGTGAGATCAGTGTTTTATATACCACTGCAGTCTACTCTCCTTAATGCTAGGTTGCCTTTAGGTGATTGGCAAGTACTTCGGTGGCTGCTACTGCTGATATGGAGGAGCGGGCCATGAGCTGGGCTACGATGCTGCGTCTGGGAGGTCACACTGTCTCTACAAACCCTCCAAACCAGGTGAGAGGGTTCCAGTTTGATGTCCGTATCTGCTCTAGACTAACTCCGCTTTATATTTTCTAGGGTGTATGCTGCAGGTCTCCGGAGTAACCAGAGAAGCAGCCGCTCCGCCCAAGGTGGATCCATTCATGCCTTTCAAGACATAAAACCAGGTGGGTATTGTTATAATACCATTTTGCTTACTTTGTAGGATATTAATACCCTCTGTATGTGCTCTTAGGTTGGTTCGAGAGAAAGGGAGCAAGGAGTGAGGACACCAGGACACACTCAGCGCACCCCAGCCAAGACCAGCTGACTCCAGCCTATGCGAGGCTTTATGGGATGGTAGTTGTGCGTCTTCTTCAGCTGCTTCAGGGTATTGAGGAGCTCGCTGGGTCTGTGTAGTCGAGGGGAAACCATAACTAGTGTGTGTGTGTGTGTGTGTGTGAGTGTGTATGTGTGTATGTTTGTGCGTGCGTGCGTGCGTGCGTGCGTTCGTGCGTGTGTGTGTATAGTGAGTGTAGTGAGAGAGTAGTGTGCGATTAGGTTTTTTTTACATATGTTTGGTCGAGCATCGGACTTGCACTGAGCAGCTCGTTCAACCGACTGTTAAATTATGTAGCGCACACAAAATGTGGTGTTACAACTTCAACGTAGCTAAAACCAAAGCTATTATCTTAGGAACCGTGCAATTCTAAATGAGGTTGAAGCGCGCTGATATCGATAAAATCATTGCAGATAAGGCAGCCATTCCATCGGTTGACACCGTCTATGAATTACGATTTCATCTGATCTATTCTGGAATAACCACGTATCGTTCTTAACCAAGAAAATACACGATGTTATTCATAAGCTTAAATACCGAGGCGATATGCTTCCCATCAAAGTAAAAAAGTTACTAGTGAATGCCTTAGTTACCCTTCATTTCGATTTCTCTTGTCTCGTCTATAACGATACCACAGCTTATTTTCCGACTACGTCGAGATTTCTAACTCACCCATTACAGGACTATACTAAAATCGCTCCCTCCAAAAACTCGCAGAAAATACATATTAGGATCTATGATTTTCAAAATTCTTAACACACACAGGCCCTCTTATCTATATAAACTTTTCAAACACGAATGGCGACAAAATTAAGCGCTCGAAAAGAATAAAATGATCCAATTACGCCATCCTAACTTTATATACCAAAACATATAAAAAAATCTTTCTTGATAACAGCCCTATATCTATGGCAAGAATCACCCGCAGAAATAAAAAGCGCTCTCTCACTAGCTGTTTTCAAAAACTTAATTTTGAGTACCTCTCAATCAGGCATTCGCTGTGGATACTATAGATAACATATGCAATGTTAAGAAAATATTACGCAACTGTAAAACTCATATTAGTTTTAGCATTATTGATTCAACAGTATCAATTCAATCATCAAATAAAATTATTTAATATTAATTTATCAATATAACAAGAATTTTAGTCTACCAATAGTAAATTTTTACTGCTAATTTTAATTGTTAATATCATAGTTAATTTTATTCTTATTTTACTGTTATTCCATTCTATTGTTGTTTCATCGTAATGCATCTTTTACTTCAATTATTATTTTCTGGTTATTATCATCTATTGTAATTAATATATACATAGAAAATAATGTAACGGCGAAAAATGTAATTATAATTATGAATAAGTTGTTAAACGTAAGCAAAAATGTACGAAATAAATTACTAAAATGTATTTAGTACATTAGCATTTATGCCATTCGGCCTTTGTGGCGTTCGCAAATAAAGCAAATCAATCAATGATTCTCTCTCTCTCTCTCTCTCTCTCTCTCTCTCTCTCTCTCTCTCTGGTACACGGGTAAATTCGTTAGACGCGTCGCTCCGTCTTTACGCCGACCTCACCACTGAGCCAGAGATTTGCATTTTCTGCACGCCAAAAACACGGACTTCACCGCCTCTTCCGCCGCCATGCTGACCGGTCATCGTCGCTGCTGCTGACTATCGTCCTGACCGTCACCACCCAGCCATAGCCGCCTAAACAGCCTCGCAGAGCCAATTGCTACATTGCGCCTATTACCACACACACCTGTTCATCGCATCTGTTCTCGATCGGCGAGTGACGTGTTCAGTGACTGTGCAAGTACCAGCACACATAAACTGAGTACAAAACTGCGGCCCTAGCCATAAGTGTATGTGTGTGCGAAATTGTGCTAAATCCCCACATTTTCGTAAGCGCATTTATCTCCGTGCATACTAATTGCGTGTCACAGTGCATAGTTTATGCGTATTACAGTTGCAGCTAGAAACATTCGTGGTAAACCAGTCAATTGTCCAACGTGCGCATGCCCCCGGCCATCGTGACTTGCGTTGCGTGGTGCGATCTCGCGCGAGTCGGTAATTAGAATTTCGCACGTGGTACTTTAAATTTCCACGAACAGGTGGCGTTATACTAATTACTTCTTATGTACCGACTCTTAGCGACGTATCGTAACTACGAGTCACAGCTCTGTTTCGTTCCGTGAGCGAGTTCATTGTGCCATTCTGCGCTAACAATTCGTGCTTGCAATGAGCAGATCATGCAAAAATCCGCGTGCAGCAAGTGCAATGCGCCACTAAACCGCCGCGATACCGCATTACAGTGCAGCTTCTGCAAGACACTCTACCACAAAGACTGCTGTGCTCTAGAGTGGCATACAGCCCCAAACATCATATTTTGTTGCGCGTCGGGCCGATCAGCTGTTTTTTACTACACCTTTGCAACCACTACTCCCCCCGCAACCACTACTCCCCCTGCCTCTCTCTAATCCAGGTTCCCTCAAGCGCTCAGCCATCTCCCCTCCCTCGCCATCCAACAAGTCGCGTAGCAAACAGCACCGCACTACGACTTTTCTCACGCCAGCTGCTTCATCAAAAATACTAACACCGCGCCGTTTGATTGAGCCACAGTCGTTCACAGCATCCACAAATATGTCCGATCCAGATGCTCCTGTATATTTTCGTACCCTTTTAAACGAATTCCGAAAAGCAAACTCCGAGAACAAGACAGCACTTGAAAACAATGCCGCTGAAATTAAAAATCTTGCGACCCGCGTCAGTGTCCTAGAGAGCAAATTTCAAGAAGTAGACGTTAAGCACACTACCGAACTCAATGTTTTAAGGTCCGAGATCGCCGCCATTTCTCAGAAATGCACTCTGGAAGACCCGTGCGAAATACGAATTTCTGGTATCCCCATTATTGCCGATGCCCAACCACCTCAACTAGCCGAAAGAGTACTCTCCGCAATTGGGTTCGCCAACCTCATGTTCCACTCACTCGAGATGAGACCGTGGCCCGGCAAGGCACATCTAGAGCAGCTCCCCGCACTTTTAGATGGCAGTTCGGCTAACGATTTAGGCGGCGTTTCCGCGCCTCCTCCCGCTCAAGCCTTCGTAATTAAGTTTACGTTACCAACCATACGAGATGCAGTTCTAAAAAAAGCGAGCAGCCTAAAAAATACAGACGTATATATACTTTATAGTAAAGCGCTTACTGCGTCCAAGGCTCTCCGCTACGACCAACCAATCGTGAAAAACTTGGTCGTTTGCATGCGACAAACACGAAACTCACCTCTCATCCCTGTTTATGACAAGGCCGACCTCGCGGCGCTCGAGCCCTTGCCCGAGACCTTAGCCGCGCCCACAACTGCATGACAGTCTCTAGCTCGGTCGGTGCCAGCACGAAATCGCGATTTTTTACGAATTGGCTACATTAATGCAAACAGACTGAACACTCCAGCCGACTTCACCCTTATAGAGCAGCATTGTTCCGCTCGTGCGTACGACATTCTCGCCGTGACTGAAACCTTTTTGGTAGAAAATGAGCCGGATGCTCACCTAGCGATTGACAAGCTTAACCTCTTTAGAGTCGACCGTGATGGGAAAGCAGGTGGAGGCGTCGGACTATATGTGCATGATAATTACAAAGTAAAAATATTAGCGCAATCTAATCCTATATACGATAATACGCCCGAATTTCTTATATGTGAATTAATAAACACTTCTATAAAAATACTTGTAGCTGTTGTTTATCGGCGCCCCTCTGCAGCATATCCTATGCACTTCTTCAATTGTCGCTCCACCTACCTCCCACTTTACACAAACGTTATCGTCACAGGCGACTTTAACATCAACATGGCCGTCCCAAACGCCGCTTCCAACCACCTAAGCGCCCTTATAGAATCGCACTCCCTTTCTCTAGTCCCGTCCGAACCCACCCATTACACCAATCGCTCTCACACATGGCTTGACCTATTTGTTGTCAAGGACCTCTCTTCAGTCCAATCACTGACCAAATCTGAGGCTCCTTTTATTGCAGGCCACGACTTCATCGAAATTGACATTTCCTGCACCAAACCTCCAACCTTCACTAAGGTTATACGCACGAGAAACCTAAGAAACATCGACCACGAAACACTAATTTCCTTACTACGTACCAACCTCGCGCGCGTCTCCCGCTCACCCTCCTTCGCTTCAAACACATTTCTCGCCACGTCACCCTCTTTCTGCCTCATCCTCGGACCCAATTCACGTAACATCAACGAATCAGAGCGGAACCTAACTACCGCTCTCGTTGCAGCTTATGACGCCGTCGCACCACTTCGCTCGATAACAATTTCGTCGTAGCATAAACCATGGATTTCACCTACTATACGAGCTCGAATGAAACAACGCGACCGCGCCTATAAGATTTCTCGCACCACCGGTCAACAACCCGACCGCACAAGGTTCGAAACTTTACGTGCAGAGGTTAGTAACGCTCTCGACACCGCAAAAAATAAGTTCTTAGAAACGAAACTCGTCAACTCGCCTGACTCTAAATCGAAGTGGCGCGAGCTGCGACACATGGGGATGTCGGCGTCGAATTTGCCATCCCCATTCCTATACTTCGACCCCGCGACCTTAAACGGGCACTATGCCTCCACCGTTAGTCACTCTCTCCCCTTATCAGAGACCGATTATCAAAAGGTCAGGGACACTCTCTTTAACTCTAACATTTCCATTCACTTCGACTTCTCTCCGGTTACACAAAATGAGGTTAAGAATGCGTTACTCAACTCATCATCTAAAGGCTCAGGCCTTGATGGAATGTCAGTGGAAATGCTAAAGGCTCTACTACCCGAATTACTAGGCCCCCTCACCGACCTTTGCAACTCGTCTCTCAACAGTGCCTCGTTTCCGACTTTTTGGAAGAAGGCACTCTTAGTACCACTCTCCAAGACTAAAACCCCCAGCTCACCCTCCGGCACACGGCCGATCGCTCAGCTTCCAGAACTTTCGAAAGTCCTAGAGCGCGTCGTGCACAAACAGCTTCTCGGGTACCTCGAGGTCAACAGACTTCTTGATCCACGGCAAGCAGGGTACAGGTCGGGTCATAGCACCCAGACAGCACTTCTAGGCGTACTTGATGACGTCAGACACACGATAGACAAACGCATGCTCACTATACTAGTGCTATTCGACTTCTCCAAGGCGTTCGATTTCATACCGCATGCCTTGCTTCTGGCTAAACTACTATCATTAAACGCGTCGGATTGGGTCCTGCGATGGTTTTATAACTACCTTGCCGATCGCCTTCAAGCAGTCATCGATGATGGTGGCTCCATCTCGGAATGGCTTAGTGCTGCTTCCGGCGTCCCGCAGGGCAGTGTACTTGGTGCGCTTCTTTTTGCGATATTTATAAATGATCTTCCAAGCGTCATTAGGCTCGCCAAGTACATGATTTTTGCAGACGACACGCAACTGTACCTTCACTGCTACCCGTCTGATCTCTTAGGAGCCCTTGGCTCTTTGAACCGCAATGCTGAAGCAGTGGCTCAGTGGGCGAGAGACAACGGTGTCAAACTTAACCTCGCCAAGACTAAGGTAATGATCCTCGGCAGCCAAGCCTACATCAATACTATAAATTTAGCTCATATTCCTAAATTATCCGTGGACGGTCATTTGCTGGAATACGTGTATCAAGCACGCAACCTCGGGGTCTGGATCACGCCCACCCTCGATTAGGGGGTGCTTAAATTTTACAGACGCGCTCTTTCAAAGCACATAAAAAAGTACCTTGTAGAAAGCCTGTTTTTTCCGAGTTTTGACTACGCGTGCGTTGTCTACAGCTACCTTGACGCAACTCGCCGTCTCAAGTTGCAACGCACTCAGAACGCATGCGTCCGGTTCGTAGTAGGCAACATCCCTCGGCGAGCTCACGTCACCCCTTTTCGGCTCGAGCTAGGTTGGCTTTCGGCACAGCGCCGCCGTGAATACTTCAGCGGCTCGCTCGCCTACTCGGTAATTTCTAACGAAAGACCTGATTATCTGGCTACGCGTTTCACCCGACTGGACGTTGACTTCTCCCTCCGCCGCTCTGAGAGGAACCCACCGCAAGTACTCCTTTACCCTGCTCCACGTACTGAAGCTCTTAAGCAATCCTTCTGCATTCAAGCATCAGTCTTACTAAATTCACTCTCAGTGATTGTCTTTTCATCACACCTATTAGGCTCTTTCAAATCGTCGCTCAAGAATGCTCTCTTAGAGCGTGACGTCATAGACTGGGAAGAGCGTGTCCGCGCCGAAGGCCTACCCTCCGCCCCCGAGCGAATCCGCACACGCGAACCAATATTATGCGCACGTCGTTAATTCTACATTGGTCAATTCTTCATTGATAATATACATATAAGTTTAGTAGTCTAAGATAAGATAAGTTAACTAACAAGCCGCTGCGTAAATAAGAGAGCACCGTTATTTATGTACCTCAGTCTATCAGCATTTTTATTAATAATTAAGCACTTCGATTGTAACTGTATAATTAACTGTAAAATATAAACCTGTAATTCAGCTAGCACCAGACGGGGTTCTAATAAATTCAAATCAAATCAAATCTCTGTCTCTCTCTCTCTCTCTCTCTCTCTCTCTCTCTCTCTCTCTCTCTCTCTCTCAATATAATAAATATGAAGGTGGACTGGTTCTGTCTGTTCACAATTAATGCACGGCAGAACGGGAAACCTAAGATTTCAGAGCACATCATCTGCAACGCACATCATAGTACCCTTGCCCTCGTTTTTGTAGCTTAATACGTTCTTAATAATTTTATGTTTGTCTATATGTTAGCATAATTCTATAATTTTATTAAAGTACTTCAAATATTACGTGTATATTATTTATATTGTTCATATATATTTCATTTAATTTACTTGTCCGTATTTTTACAAGGTTGATTATGGTTTGGTACGATATAAAATGAAAAACTGCTCGGTTATCTATGGCAAAACTAGCGAAACTTTGATTCTATATAATTATTTGCACGATTTCAATTTGTCAACTATCTATTATTACACTTATTTAAATATTAATACATATTTGTAGTTTTGAACCAATGAAGTGGTAAAAAAAATTAACAATACAGATATTGCTGGGATAGCTTATTACAATTTAATTCGTACATTTAAGATTATTATACATTCGAGGTTTTATAATAGTTTGTCAAAGGTACTTGAGACATCAAATTTTTAATACAACAATTATTACAACTTATTTAAGATTTAACGAGATTGGGGCCTGCGGCGGCTCAGTCGAAAGAGTGTCGGATTCCCACGCCGGTGACCCGGGTTCGAATCCTAGTCTCTGCCGATTGATACATGCACCTCTGTAAAAATTACATGTGCTTTGTTTACAAACACACCGCAGACCCCCGACGTCGATTAGCACCACATGGCAGCACAAACATGGCGACGTTAATTAAAAAAAAAAAAAAAATTTTAACGTGATATTATAGTTATTTTTCTTCTTACTTCTGTTGAAACGGTGAATTATCGTTAAATGGACTAAAGAGTTGGTATAGGTGTGGAAATGGCCAAAACTGACGTTACTCGATATGTTAACAAATTTACTTAAAAATCTTCGACGTTTAAGATTTATATTTATTATCGGTATGAAAAATACTTTTATTGAATCAATTATATTTACGGTACAGTTCATTAATAGATAGCTATAAAATTACTATGTAATATACTATGATATAATAGAATGCTATAAGTACTGTAATTATTCTATAAGCTTTGTGCGTACCTTACATGCAAAATTTTTGCGGATATAAATCGATATGCTAATATATTTTACCCGTAGTATTTTTTTTAATCGCTTGTATTATAGTAGTGATTGTCAATCGAAATAATTGATTTCCTTTGCTTAGAGTATATCTTTACATTTGTTTTTGATTTTTAATTACTGACTAGATATTTTGCGTTGAAAAACCCTAATGATATACTTTAATGCAACTGACACTTTCGCCTGATATACTATATTATATTCATAAAATGTATCATTGTTTGCTATGTATACCTGCAATAATTGACTCGTTTGGTATATTGCTATAAGGCAGTTAATCTAAACATTATATAATATTTGAATTATAAAGCGAAATTAATGTTTACGTATTAAATAATTTTCTATTGATTGTTTTTCTGTAAGTATCTATTCATAATACTAATTTTTTGCTTAACTGAGTTATTTCTTTTGTATATTCTCTTTTCATATTTCTATATGATCACATATACGATTGTCTACTAAATATAGTTTTGTCTGATTAAATGTTCTTTGTTTGTTTTCGAGATTCTTTTATCTATCTGTAAGAATGCTGAATAAAAATTTTCAGTCATTATCTTTTGCTTTGATTTTTTGGTTATTTAATTATTAACAATTTTCTTCTATCCTTATATTTTATTGTAAAAAGAACCACGTAGATTGCTATTACTGCGGGTATAGTATCTGAAACAGATGTTTACAATTAATAAAAGTAAACAAATTATGTTTACATGTGTTTTTGTTTTATAAAATTAGTTAAATAAATTTGAGATCAATTGCTTGATTCTGAAGGTAGAATGTAGATTGTATCTAAAATCAGTGAATTATATATTATTATTTGATCATATTATTTTGGTTGAATGTGCGAAAAGTGTAGGCGGTTCATGTGCACTACCTTTGTTTTATTCTCTTTCAATTGTATCTTTACGTTTCCATTTTCTAAAATGTGTAACACTAAATAAGGACCGGAATAAGGATCATCGAATTTATGAGGCTCGGAACTTTTTTGCAACTAAACTTAATCACCTACTTTCATTACTACGTGATTAGCCTTCAAATCGTAATATCGCTTCGCTCTCTCCTTGGCTAGGAAGATTCTATCAGCGGCTATTTCTAGTAGACGCCCAAACACAAGTTCGTAAGGTGTGAAAATGGTTCATTCGTTACGCCCGGAATTATGATTTAACATGGCTAATTCAACCCATTCAACCAATTTCGCTTCTTTGAAAATGAACATTTTAAGAAATTCACTTACCGTCGCGTCCGCTCACTCGAGGTAACCGTTCGACTGCGGGTAAAAAGCAGTAGTTTTAATTTGCTTGATTTAAAATCTCTTGGCTACGCGTGTTATTAATTTACTGAAAAAATTCTTCCCCTGATCCATTAATATAGCTTGAGAAGTTCCAAAAATACAAACTAATCTTTTTATAAATCCGTCAGTTACTGAGATAGCTGTCTGATCGGGAAGGGGAACAAAAATTATAAATTTTGAAAATTGATCCTGCATGTTAAATATATACTCGTTACCCATTTCAGTTTTAGGCAATGGTCCGACTATAGCGAGAGCTACTTTGGCAAACAGGATTGTCGGTTAATCAGTAATAATTAAATTTTGCTTGGTTTTGACTGTACCTAATTTTTTTAATTGACATTGCTTGCATTCTTTAATAAACTTTTGTACTTCCTGCTCAAGATTTTTCGAATTATATTCGAATTCTATCATAACTTCTATTAACCCCTTTGTGTCCACCAATCGTAGAACAATGCATTTATTCAATAGTTATTGCGCGTACAGAAAAAGGACGATGTTGTATATGGCCAAGACCGATAATAATTTTAATATTTGTTGAATATAACTATTTTCTAATACTGTTTAATATTAACGTAAATTCAACATTTTCAATCTTTTTACTTTTTGCCATACTAAATGTATTAGTCTCTTCTTAAATTAAAATAAAACTCAATCTATTAAGTAAAATTTGCATAATATTCATGATACTTATTAAACTTTGGCGTTGTTCGCTTCTAAGAGGCATTATTATATGGAATCTAGTATTAACTTTTATTAATTTAAGTTTACCAAAAATTAAATTATCAAGACGTAGTAGTTTTTCGATTTCATATAATTGCATTGCTCCTTCATCTAGTGGTTGGCCTATGGAATTTACGAAATATAAATAATTATCTTTTCGCATAAATAATTTTTCTCTACAATGAATAATACTTTTACTAGGGATTTCTTTTGTGACTGTGTGAGTTCATAATTAAGTAGCTCATTAGATTCGATTAAATTTTCATTTAAAAGAGCAGTTAGTTACATTAAGATCTATATCGAATTCCGCAGGGTTATCGGGAGCTGTAGTGACGTGGCTGCGTACACGACTTTCCTGCATTTCCTCGTGGTGCATGCTTTCATCGTCCCCCCTTTGAAAATTTCCGCTCGGCGCAGCTACGAGTGAGGGACTTTCTACTATCTCTGTAGCTGAAGTTGTCGTGTAAGGTGTCACCGGCCTCTTCTCGTCAAACATTTTACAATCTCCGGCTGTTCTCTTACGCGACGCGAGGGCTTGGATTGCTGCAGTGTACCGAGTGCTGGGCTGCATGCCTGCGCGACGGCGCGTCATGCCGGCTGGTGCGGCGACTGCGGGCTCTACCTGGCTCTCTATCGCTTGATTATTGATTACTTTTTCTAACTAACTCTGGCCGTTAACCTGCTCATGCTCAATTGCTAACAAATTGCTATTTGAGGAGTTACTAATAATTAATATTTGTAATTCTACTGGAGTTCACGAGTGCGTCGGCATTGAGATTTATTGCACCCGGTTTATATTTAATTTCAAAATTGTAATCTGCCAATTTTAATCTCCACCTCGTGATTCTGGAGCTTGGATCTTTGTGCTAATTTAGCAAAATTAATGGTCTATGGTCTGTAATAAGTGCAAATTTTCTTCCGTATAGGTACGGTCTGAACTGACAAGGAGAGTGTACGAATTGTGGGTCGCGAAATTTGAGGAGCCTTCGAGAGGTGTTTTCCGGTGTCTAAAAATTAATCTCAGTACCCGCCGCTTTGCCTAACGAGCCCTTATTATCGAAATACCGTCAATTATGTCCCAAATATCCGTTTCTTAATGAAAAAATGGTATATCTACTTCATATCATAACTCCGCAAATTTTTAATTAGGAAAAATAATCCAAAAGTAGGTAAAAGTAGACAGAAAGAGCTTTTCATGTGTTCCGTATAAAAGTATTAGTCCCTTGCAAAGTTATTAATTGTCAATAAAAGTAAAAAAAATGTATGAAAAATCGGCGATTTGAAAGAAATTAAAATCATCATTTTTACATGCATTTCTTATTACTTTTTTTGACAGTTAATAACTTTGCAAAGGATTAATATTTTTATACGAAACAAAGCGAAAATTAAAGCTTTATCAGTCTACTTTACCTACTTTTGGATTATTTTTCCTAAGTAAAAACTTGCGGAGTTATGATATGAACTAGAGGTACCATTCTTTCACTAAAAAACTAATATTTGGGACATAATTGGCTGTATTTCGATAATAAGGGCTTGCTAGGCATAACGGTAAGTACTGGGGATCATTTTTAGGCACCGGAAAACACCTCTTCATGTCTCATCAAAATTCACGACCTGCAATTCGTACACTCTCCTTGTGAATTATAAAAAATACTATAGCTAAAGCTTCTTTTGAAGAAGTGCAATAATTTACATCCGCTGGGGTGACATCTCGCGAAACAAAAGCTATTGGGAGTTCCTGTTGGGATATCACCAACCCCTCCCCCCCCCCCCCCCCCCGATCGCGTATTCGCTGGCATAGGTCGAAACAGTAAATTGTTTATCAAAATTGTATCAGAATTGGCGGTTCACATAATCGATCTCTCAAATTTTCAAAAGCTTCCTCAGAATTCTTAACTCAGATAAATGGTTGATCTTTCTTTAATAAAGCTATTCTTGCAAAACCGAGTATAAAACGTATATAATAATTTGCAAGTCCAAGAAATTGTTTAATACTTTTTGCTGTTTTGTGCACTGGCAATTTTTTACTGCGTCTATTTTTATGGGATCGGGCTTCAAGCCTTCACTGTTTATAACCTGTCCTAGATAATTAATTTCTTTCTTTAAAAATTCGCATTTATCAGGTTGCAATGTCAGGTTAGCTTTCATTAATCTTTCTAATATCTCAGCTGTTATTTCGCAATGTTCTTCGATAGTTTCAGAAAAAATACAGATATCGTCAAAAAATGCTATTACCCCTTTCATACCTGCATTTAATGTTGTGATAACATTAAATGCAGGATCAGGACAGAGTAAAGCGTTCCGAGATACGTTTAGGCACATCAAAGCGAAGCGTTAACGATGGGGCGTATAACGGTCCTTCAAACGAACCTACACAGAAGCGACTTAGCCAACAGCCTTCTGACTCAATATAGAATTGACAAGAAACCTGATGTGCTACTAATCAGTGAGCAGTACCTCGACTGGAATGTACCTACGTGGTATCCAGACAAACTGGGTACTGCAGCACTCTACGTGGACCCCCAAATCATTAGAGTGGGTGAACACGAAGCTGAAAGTGGCGTCGTATTTTACGTGAGCTGCTATTATACCCCAAACGTCCGTATTAAGTAATTCAGGCGATGTCTGGACGACCTGGAAGATGCGATACACGCGATGAAAGGCGAGATCGTTGTCGCCGGCGACTTCAATGCGCGAACATACCAGAGCCGGACAGCAGAGGAAGGTCCATCATGAACATGGTGTCCAGACTCGGCTTGATAGTTCTCAACGTTGGGAACACGCCGACATTCAGACGGCCAGGATTTAGTGGAACGTTTCCCAACGTGTCCTTTGTATCCGAAAATCTAGCGCCTAGAGCGTCGGGTTGGAGGGTACTGGAGGATTATAACGGTAGCGACCACCAGTACATCACCTTTTAGCTGAGCGATAAAACCCAATCGCAGAAAGGAGTAGTGCGAAAGCCACTCCGGTGGAATCTGGCCAAGCTGAACACCGACAAACTACTCGAGGTGCTGTTAGAAGGCCAACAAAATTTACAGACGACGAACCCCACAGTGAACAGGGACGGAGCAGAGGTTTTAGTGAAGGAGATCATGGGTCTCATTCACCGAGCTTGTGACGTATCCATGTCGCGCAGGGGATTGCAACGTGGAAAACGCCAAGCTCACTGGTGGACTGACGAAATAGCGCAACTGAGGGCGGAAGCGAACCGCCTCAGAAGATGAGCGCAAAGAACGCGAGACGAAAAGGACGCAAGGCTGCTGTCGGCGCAGCAAAAAACAGCGCACAAACGGTTCCGACGCAAATTGAACCGGAGCAAGGCGCAGTGCTGGAAGAGACGTGACGGGCTTGGGCTACAAGATCGTGACCAAGAAACGCGAGACCCGCTTTCGACGAAGACACCATAACTCAAATCGTGGACACTTTTTTCCCTACGCACCCGATAAGGCAGGGCCAGAAGGAAACCACGGACGTAGGTGAGATCCCTCTATTTTCTACCCGAAAGCTGCAGATTGCCGCCAAAATGATACGGAGCGGAAAGACGCCTGGGCCCGACAGGTTACCAGCTGAGATATTGAAGATCATCGCGGTGAGAGTACCCTCTCTCTTGCTGAACATGTACAATGCGTACCTCATCTCGGTGAGAGCACCCTCTCTCTTACTGAACATGTACAATGCCTGCCTCAAGGCGGGTATCTTTGGTACCCCCTGGAAGGTTGCGCGTCTCTTGCTGATCGGCAAATGTAAGGGAGGTGATCCCGGGCTTCCGTCGTCCAACAGACCTCTGTGCAAGTTGGATGACGCAAGCAAGCTTTTCGAGAGGTTGCTCAAGCCACGGCTACAGGGAGCTATACGGGCTGCCGGCGATTCAGTTGACAACCAGTACGGCTTCAGAAAACACAATCTTCGCGAACAACACAAGCGAAGGTACCTAGTAACTCGCGATCGGGATGCTTAGTTTTATAGAATCTGATGATGAGAACCACACGCGACGCGAGACAGGCAAGAGCTGATGCTCGGCCCTTCACATATGTTATACTGTGACATATTATTGTTGGCATCTCTGACAGCTTTCCCATGGTGCAAAACCCTACGTGGCATTGTTTTTCGACCACGTAATATATGTGCAGCTGCATCTTGCTTTGCTAAATCCTAAAGTTTACACTGTTTCACGTTCTGCAGTATCTTTTAATACTTTGTTTTCTTTAATAAGATATTGCAGATTGTTGTGAGAATCTCAGCATAAATAATTGCTTATTACAGCCTATATGTCATAAATATAGCCATAAATAAAATACTAATTTAAAAATAATTTGATATGTATGTTTTAAAAATATCAAGCTAAATATGTGACCGAATATAGTTCGTGCGAGTATTTAGAAATCTTACTTTTTTGTAATAGCAATCGATTAAATAATAAATAATTTATATGCTCTTCAAATTTTACCCGGATGTTATAAAAACTGACATTAATATAAATGATATAAATTTTGAATTGACAAAATATAGATATATTCTGATGTAATTATCATATCTTGGCGAAATTTGAATGGCATGCAGATTATTGAGTTCTTAAAAATCTACCGTTTTGGAAATCGTTAATTGTAAAAACAATATGAAAGCGAAAAAATTTATTGATCAATTTAAGGTTTTGGCTCCGTATCATCCAGCCACTAACGGTGCAGCGAAAAATTTAATTCAAATTTTTAAAGCTAAAGTAGGAAACATTGCAAAGGGAGAAGAGACTGTGGAAAATGCAGTAAATATGTTTTTATATGACTATCGCAATTCTCCACACTGTACGACCGGCAGGTGCCCGGCGAGCTTAATGTACAATCACGATCTACGAACTCGTTTTGATTGCTTAAAACCCTATGTGTTAGAGATTGTAGAAAAACATCAGTGAGTGTAAATAGTCAGAAGACGAGGAAATCGGTAGATCGATTTAAGCGGGCCAGCCTAAGTTAAACTCCAAAGAATAAATTTATTTTATGAACCGATAAAAAATTTTCATTTAAAACCAATAATTCTGAAATTTATTTTTAATATAAATACTTGATAATATGTATAATTTTACCGTTGTAAAACATCAAAATCTTGCTCCCACGTGACATAAGATATTATCGATGTCAATACTATATTTATTGGAAAAACTTTGCAGCGTGCACATTTCTAGGTGACACAGTCAACAAAGAAATATTTCCGACCGTAATCTGACTCCTTTTAGTATATACTGAAACATTTATGATTTACTTTTTCGGTAAATTTCTTTATCATTATCTTTCAGAGAACAAATATATTTTAAAAAATCCTTTTTTTATTTATAAAAAATTAGTTTTCTTACTAAAAAACAATGTTAAAAAAAAACGTTTAACGGAAAAGTAAACCATAAAGGTTTAGTACATGTCATAAGGAGGTAAATTACAGTCGGAAAAAAATGTATATTGAAAGACGTGCACACAGCAAAATTTCCCCAATAAATATAGTATTGATAGTGGTAAAATCTTGTATCACGTACGAGCAAGATTTTGAGGTTTTATAACGGTAAAATTACATATATCATCTAGCATTTATAGTAAAAAAACATTTAGAATAGTTACTTTTGAAGGAAAAATTTTTATCAGCTTATAAATTTTTTTTTTATCGAGTTTAATCTAGGTTGGCCCCCTTAAATGTTGGTCTGCTTATCGGTGCATGCGGTGTAAGAAAAGAAAAGCGAGCAGCAGTCGTAATTATAATACAGACCGAGCCGTCCACTTTTGTAGTAAAAACTGATTTAGGTACTTTTCAAGAGACACGTTGATCAAACGATCAAACCAAATTCGCGGCGCTCTCCCCGACTGAATCGAATTTAAAGCAGCGAGAGAGGTGTAATGTATTGCAAGGTGTTTGTGTATGTATGTGTGTGTGTGAGAGAGAGAGAGGAGAGAGAGAGAGAGAGGAGAGAGAGAGAGAGAGAGAGAGAGGAGAGAGAGAGAGAGAAAGAGAGAGAGAGAGAGAAAGACATTTGATTTTGATTTGATTTGCTTTTTTAGTTTAGCCCGGGGGCTGACTAGTCCCATTGGGCATAACAGAAATACATTGATGGTTTACACATAAATAAAATGTATACATGTAATATAACATAACATAACATAATATGATGCACATGTTTTCGCAGTAGAGTGTAAAATGTACAAGTACAAGAACGTAATTAAAAATTAAATATTTAGTGTCAACATTACAGTAAAAATAAACTTTCTTAATTAATAAACGAAACTTCAGTCTTCATGTATTCAGTCTTCGTGTATACATAGATAACGCAGTAAGTAGGAAAACAAGAAGGAAATACATTTAGATTAATACTTGATTTGTTCGCAATCACATCGTAGTTGGATGGAAGTTTAAAGATCGTAAGCAGAGTCCGAGTCGGCTTCACGACTTAGGAGATGTTGAAGGAGTTTGGATTTAAAGGTATGGTATGAGGTATTGTTGTAGGGTAGTGAAGTGATAGAGTTAGGTAGGTAATTCCAGAAGTAAGATGCAGCTATGGTAAAAGAGTTGGCGAAAAGTTCTGTGGTATGAGATGTTATATATAGGAGATACGTGTGAAGTCGCTTGGACCTAAGCACCCCTAATTCGGCAGTCCTAGATAAACGAGTGTCAAGGGATTCTGGCTTACGGAATTTAAGAAGTGAGAACGTTACAGCATCTAGGATATACTCTCGACGGGCCTCAACCGTGAGCCACCCTAAGTGCTTACGGTAGGGAGTAAAATGACTTTGCCAGGGAACATCTCCAAATACAAATCTAGTACACGCATTTTGGGCTCGCTGTAGCCTCAGATTTTGCTCCCCAGTAAAGTCATGATAAACAAGGCAGGAATTGTACAAGTTGTTTACGTATGGCAAAAGAGAGAGCATGTTTATGTGGTTTCAGTTGACGTAAAGTACCGAGTACCCGCTGACAGATGTGAGATACGTATCTATTCCAATTTGGGTCTGGAGAGAGACGCACGCCCAAGTTCTTCACCTTAGACACAAACTCAATAGGAGTACTCGCAAACACGATACGAGGAAGGTTATTGATATTTATCAGAGACAGATTACGGGTGCTGCCAAGGATCATCGCTTTAGTCCTGCTCAGATTAAGGGGAAAGTCCATTAGCAGTGGCCTACTTGTAGATCGCATTGGCCTCTAAAGTTACCATTTTAATAATGTCATGAAGTTCGTGTCGTTCGCAACTCCTATAGATTTGTGTCATCGGCATACATCATGTGCCCTGTGAAACGGAGAACATTGGGTATATCATTGATGAAGATTGCAAATAAAAGGGACCCAAGGACTGAAACCTGGAGTACACCTGCGAAAGTGGAGATCTAATCAGAAATGTTACCACCCTCATCAATGACTGCATGACATCTGTCAACGAGATAAGAAATAAACCACTGGATAGCCTGGTCATTGATTTTAAAAGACCGTAGTTTATGGGTAAGAACATTAAAGAGTACTAGAATCGTAAAGAGAGATTTATCCATGCCCTTTCTCATGTCATCCAGCAGGGCTGTCTGTGTACAATGGTATGATCGGAACCCTGCTTGCCGAGCATTGAGTAAGTTGTGTGTTTCAAGATGGTTGATGAGCTGTTTAGAGATTATTTTGTACAATATTTTCGAGCACTCAGACAGCCTTGCAATGGGTCGAAGATCAGATTCCTGGGTTATTGTATTGGATTTAGGAATGGGGGTGATCAATGTTTATTTCCAAGGTGATGGGTAAAAGGCTGTGGATATGGATGAATTAAAAATAGCTTTTAGTGGTGTGAGGATGGCTGGACATGATGTCAGCAAATTACGTATCGAGATGCCATCCACACCAAAACTCTTAAACTTTGCATCAGTTAGTGCATCAAATATGCCTTTGTGGAGGAATGTGGAGGACGGTAAACAATAGCAAATAACATTGAGTCATGGCCACAAGAGACATGAACTATAATAAATTCCGGCGCATTTGCAATATCTTGTTTTGATTTCACAATTACTTTAAATTTGAGTGATTTGAGTATGTAAATTGCGACATCCCGACCCTCACACCTTACTCGATCGTTCCGTATTAAAGTGTATTTATCTAGATGAACAGATGTATCGTTGTCATATTGTAATAATTTAGATTCCATGATTGCCACAATGTGTTTTTGATAAACATGGAGGAAAGCCTTAATTTCGCGAAAGGAGGTAGTAATCCCATTAATATTTGCGTGCATTATGTCAATATTATCAGTTGATGAAGATGGATGAGGTGGCTGAGGAGAACGAGTATTAGTAAAGTTTTGGGGCTGCGGGAGTCATGTGTTGGGCTGTACTGTTGCGGCATTAGTGTACGTTTGGTCCGGCCGCGCAGGCCCTACAAAGCTGGTTGATGCGCTTGAGGCGTTTACTTTTAGAGGTTGATTGATTGATTGATACCGTTTATTTGGTCAGGGTCTATTGACCGTATGGCACTTCTGAATTTTACATTAATAACAATATACAGTTGTAATAATATATTTAATAACAATTTATAAAATATGTTCGCAAAAGTAACAATTTTGTATATTTGCAGCTTATATCTACATCATTTATATTAAACGGAGGTATTTATAATATAATATTTTACAGAAATTTGATAGTTATAGTAGATAATACCAATAATAGTTATAATAAACAATTATTTTTATAATTTGTATAATTTACGGGCGAATTCCACTTAAATCAGATAGACTCGCCTTGTAGTAACAGAGAGTAAAGGGGTGATTTCAACGCCGTAAATGATGACGCTGACTTTACCTCATTTGGTAATTTTTCACAGAATAACAACGTGGTCATTTGGAATGAATTTTTAAAAGTGATAGTATCCCATTGTGGAATTTTAAATAGCGAGGAATCTAATCCTTCAGATCGTCTTGTTCCTTCATCTAGATCTTCGAAAAGTTTCCGAAGGTAACATGGCGAGAAGGTATCGAGTAATTTATCAATTGTACATCCTAGGAAATATTTTCGTCTAGTTTCGGGTGTTAGCCAATTTAGTTCTTTATAGAAAGGCTTTAAGGCGACTTCTCGTTTTAGCCTATAAATAAAGCGAATAGTTCTATTCAAAATTCGCAAGAGTTTTATATTTACATATCCGGCTGCATCATTATATACTAGACAGGCATAGTCGAAATATGGAATTATAAGGGATGAAACTAACAGCTTCCTAACTGGAATGGTTAATGAATTTGCCCTATGTCTAAGTCTATGTAATATATCATGAACTTTACTAGATATATGAGATATGTGCTGATTCCAGGATAGATCTTCATTCAAATATACGCTTAGGTTTTTTACAGACTTATGAATTTTTATAGTAATGTTGTCAACAATAATAGGATCTAGTGAAGATTTATCTAAGCGCATATGATTTTGGACAGAGCCAAAAATAATGGCTTTTGTCTTGGAGATGTTTAAGAGCAAACAGTGTTCTTTTGTCCAATTTACAACTGTAGCTGCATCACGATTTATTTTTTCAATAGCTACATTTATTTCACTTAGCTTGCACCGGATATAAATTTGCAAATCATCATCAAATAATATACCTAGACAATGTTTTAATACTTTCAGAAGTGAATTTATAAAGACTAAGAAGATGGTTGGTCCTGGAATCGAGCCCTGTGGTACTCCTGCTGTATTTGGTAAAAAATCTGAAGTCGATCCGTCGAGATTTATCACCGCTTGAGATTTATTTGTTAGATAAGAGCGAAGCCACTTTATTGATTCATTACTGAAATTTAACCCTTTGAGAATTTGAAGTAATTTTGTATGGTTTATACAGTCAAAAGCTGTTTTTTAATCAAACAGTAACTTTAAGGTAAACTCTCCCTCATTTATTCCCTGACGAATATCGTCTGAAATTTTTAGTAATGCTGATTGGGTACTATAGTTTTTACGGAATCCAGATTGAAAAGGTGATAAAAGAGCATTTGATTCTAGATGGTCTTTTAGTTGTTCATTTATAAGGGTGTCGAATATCTTGCTTAAGTGACATAAATTTGCAACAGGTCTAGTTTCCGATGGGAAACTGGGGTGAGGAACTTTGCTTAACGGAACTATTAATGACTTTTTCCAAATTTCGGGATAAGTTGAGGTATTTATTGAAAGATTAAACAGTGTTGTTAGAAAAGGTATAAGAATGATTGTGAAATTTTTAAAATAACTGAGAGAGAGACCATCTTAACTACGACCCTTTGCTTTATTTATGCACGACAGTATTGCTCGATGAACTTGAGTACTATAAATTTGATGAAAATTGAACTGAGGTATATTCGATTCATTATGAGTATCCATTATTGATTTAGATCTGCGTCTAAGCAGAGTGAATGGTGGCAAGTCACAGAAGAGTAGTAGCTTATTAACTCTGCAGATAAAAAAATATTCAATGGAGAATTTTTCCTGTCTCTAACTAACCCTGATTTATGTAAAATTGACCAGATTTTATTCTTATCCTTAAGGTGTCTTAGTGTCCCTAAGTAGTAAGATTCTCAGGCAGCTTTTATTTCAGTCTTGATCTCACGCCGCATTTGCTTATACTCTAATATTAGTCGTTGGTTTTGATTTATTTTTGCCCTTTTATATATTTGATCACGAAGTTTACATCTACTTTTGAGATCTTTAGATAGCCACGGTGCTCATTGTTTGGTTATAACTCGTGTGCGAAATGGAGCATATTTATTTAATATGTCGATCGTAGAATTTCGAAATAAACTTAGTATAGTATCTACGTCTTTGCACGCAGAAGCCGAGAGTAGAAGATTTGTAATAATACGAGTTATATCTTTTTCTATAAGATTAAAGAAGCAATTTCTAAAATCTCGCGATGTGATTTCTTTATTTCCTGGCTGAAACGAGCTAGTTGCATAGTCGATGATTAGTGAGTCATGACAGTTTATGAATGGAACTCGTGATTTACTGTATGCGAGTACTTTGTCCGCACTGTCAGTTAAAATGATATCAAGCCACGAATTTGTATTTTCTTTATGGTGAGTTGCACTAAATGGAGGTAAAAAATAAAAATTTTCTATAATAAAATTTTTTAAATGTTTAGAGTAGAATGAATCACTTAATAGGTCAGAGATTAAATCACCTGATATTATAATATTCGAATAGAGTGGTGCATACTTTAAAAGATCATCATATAAATTTGACAAAACTCGACCGCTTGGAGGGCGATATACTGAAGCTAATAAGATACACGAGTTTTTATTAGGTCTAATTTCTAATAAGAGGTACTCTGGTGTATTTATGGTAGATATTTTTGCAGCATTTAATATTTTATACGTAAACGTATCTCGAATATAACAAGCAACACCTCCACCCTGTACATATTGCAGGCGACCGCCTTTTGAGGGAAGACCTCTGTCATTACGTAATAATAAGTAATTTTGGAGCTTACAGGATTTAGCAGAGTCGGAGGGGATCAGCCATGATTCAGAAATGGATAGGTTATCTACTTGTTCATTTTTAAGAAAAATTTCAATTTCTCCAATATGGCCCTTCGATGAATTTGCATTTATTTGTGCTACTCTTACATAAGATTTACTCTTCATTTGGTTTGATATAATATCCCACTGTGATTGTCAAACTATTTTTGCTAAGTCAGCTTCTGTAAGTATAGGCACGTGCTCAGAATTTTTGTCTTTCGGAACTAATATACGCCCATTTCGGATAACAACTTGAGAGAAATTTTTAGAATATGTTACCCGTGACTGCGCTTGACGCTTAAGTTTGTACACTTAAGACGGTAATAATTCTTTAGTCTCCAAAATATCCTCTTTAATTTGCACCGCTTTAAATTTGATTATAAAAGCAAATGTGACCGATTTATCGTTTAAATTTTGAGCACTTTGAGAGCCAGAAGCCGTATTTGACGTATTTTTGGCTGGTGCAAATGGTCTACAATGAAGTATGTCCTGGGTTAAGTGAAGCATATTTAAATGGGTTAAAATACGCTTAACTAATTCGGTATATGGCATATCCGAAAGGGTATTCGGAATCCCACTAACTAGTATTTCAGCGGAGGGAGCACCAAAGGCATCAATACTTTTTATATTCTGAATTTCTCTATAAATATAATTATCATTAGCCTGAAGATTTTTAACCTGTCCAGAAAGAGTTTCGATGTCTGTTGAGTGCTGTGAGAGTAGTTCGGCATGTTTCTCCACATCCAAAGATAATTTTTCTAACTGTGAATTTACCGTGGATAATTTCTGCTCATTCGATAAGATATGAGCCATCATTTTTGACATTTTTTCAGACCGACGAAGATTATTCCAACCTGGTGGTAAGAGGTCAGATACATTTTGGTTTATTGATTCGGTCGACTGCTTATTATTATCTTTGTCTGAATGCTTTGCACTATCCCGCCATTGTGAAAAATTTCCAGGTGGAAAATTTAACTGAGATGACATATTTCCCGACAAGTTTGACATTGAGTTTACAGGAGAAGGAAGCTCAGACATATTCATTTCAATAGAATTTGAAGCGTTTTCACAAGAGCCACTCATGGAAAATTTGTCGCTGTTTGGTAGAGAGGGTGAAAAAATTATATTTCCTACGCAGCAGAGTCGTGCAGATTTCGATTTTAAATAGTCACGTGCACAGCCCGTCTGAAAATATCTCTTGCAAATTAAGCAAGAAACTAAAGCCTTAGATATATTTCCTTTACATTTTGCACACTTAACCATTTAAATAAGACTATAGTGCTGTAATAAGCTAAACTAATATGTACATTAAAATAGTCTAATTTCTAACTGAAAAAAGTAACACAATAACTAAAATTTACATAAAAATCGAAAAATATCCAAGAAGATGCTATTCTAATTTGAAAGTCATCTAAAAGTCATCTAAATGTTATCTTTACGATAAGTGATGTTAACTGGACTAAAGTTATTTTAAAGTTAAATTGAAGACAACCACAAAATAACTGAACGGCATGTTAACTGGGTTGCGACTTTCCGATGGTACTAATGAAGTGGTATATGACAGTTAAATCTGTAAATTCAATAACTTATGATATAATTTAAGACATAGTAGAGCTTTAGTAAATTTATAAAATGTTAATTTAAAAAAAACATTTGTTTTAGTTTTTTGCTATTATAAAAAAAGAAAAAGGTTTTCAAAACATAGCTGTTAAATACTGTATTAAAAATAATATCATAATATCTATATTAAACTTCATTGCAATAGAAAGAAAAGGTTGATGTGCAATGAAAGTAGTATGATCTTGAATGAAAGTGTATACGCAAAGATTATTTATTAAAGTTATTATAAAGTTTTATTTCTGAGTAAAAGTATGATGCCCCATTACAAAATAATATTGGTTATTCCATGTAAGTAATATGCACATGATTTGAATAGAAAATACAGCAGTAAAATATTTTAAGCTATGATCTGAAAATAAAGAAGTACTTTGATATCTGTATAAAGTACTAGTTATATTTGAATTGATTAAGTGGATTTTGATTACATAATTAATAATAATAAAAAAAAATACCACAGTTTATTTGTTTAAATAATATAAGCAGTGTAAAGTCTGTTGAATTGAATTCCATAGTAGTTTGAAAAACAGAAACAGAATATATAATTTTTTTTTTAAGAACAAAATTAGAAAAGCATTGTAATAAAAGTCAATAGTACAATAAAAGTGACTATAAATATGTAAATGAAAGATTAATCATATTTATAATTTATGGAAATAATAATGGTTGTATTAAAACTGCAAACAGCCAAACTAATCATAAAATATCAAAGTGTATTACGATTGATAAATGTATATTTTTTATAATCTATATGTATAAGAAACAGATTAGAAGGAATACATTTCAATAAGTAATAAATTGGAATATGTATTTATAAAACTGTTATTAACAGTTATGTTTATATAACTAAGAATTTGAATTTGGTTTTATTAATGACGTTTCTCATGGTATACGTATTTAAATCTATAAATAATATATTGTTATGAACTACTTTATGTAAAAGTAAATGGTCATCATAAATGGTCTGATTAGGGTTTTCTGGGTTTTCCCTAATTTATACAACAAATGTTGGACCATATGTAATTCCCCAGAGACAATACAAGTAAGGATGATTGTCTAGTCTATAATATATAAGTTGATATTGATCAAATATAATTGTTATATAAAATCTGTACATAAATTGTATGTGTATACAAAACAGATATAAAGGCACACTATTAGTTTTTCAGTTTAATTGTTAGTCGATTCATTTTTGAGGGGGCGTATTGGAATATCGCTATGCTTTAGCATACGTATGTGTGTAACTGTAGTTATATACTACTACATGCTGGTACAAAAATGAATCGACTTACTAAGAAATGTCCCAAAGACATAAACTGAAATACGCGATATAAAAAAGAGTGGGGAACTATATGCGTCAGCCCCGATATTCTCTTATGCCCTTTTGTCAAGTGTTTTTAGTCGTACTAGAGCATCTAGCTAGAGCAGTCGCACATTACTGACGTTATTCCTTCCTTGTGCGAGTTTGAATAAACGAAAGTTATTTTATTTGAAATATACATTGTATATTATCATTTATTGAACACCCATTTCCAATAAAATATAATGTATGTATACTTTCTTATAAAGGTACATTTATAGTTATAACATAAAGATAATATAACTAACTAATATGCTAATATGCTTTGCTTAATATGTAGTCAAAATGTTATCTTAGAAAGGTGAATATTTATAAATGTAATATGTTTTTATGGAAAGTATACTTGCAATTAAACATAACAATATTCAATATAGTTTGAATGTTGTTAATAGAAAACATACATTTATAATTATTCTTATTCAAACTTAATATAATTGTTAATCGGGGCCTGCGGCGGCTCAGTCGGTAGAGTGTCGGATTCCCACGCCGGTGACCCGGGTTCGAATCCTAGTCTCTGCCGATTGATACAAGCACCACTGTAAAAATTACATGTGCTTTGTTTACAAACACACCGCAGACCCCCGTCGTCAATTAGCACCACATGGGAGCACAAACATGGCGACGTTAAAAAAAAATAAAAAAAAAAAATAATTGTTAATTATTCAATGTTCATACATAAATTCAATAACTTATTTATAAAATTTTGAATGTATGTAGTTGAAAAATATAATGTATTTATGTATTTATACATAAATAGTTATGAATGTTTAATGCGTAAATAAAACGAATATTTAATAACAAAGAATAAAGTTAGAATGTTGTTATGAATATTATAACATGTTTATACAAATAGTAAAAGTATCAGTGTAATGTTAAATGTATACTGTTAGATTTGCAATTTTAATAAAGTCTTAATAAGATACAAAAGTAGTGCAATATGTTATAATAAGTGTAATTGCATTGTAATTGCCACTTTAACATATATTAAAAAGTATATTTGAAAAATGTATGTAAGTTTAAAGTTATATAAAGAAATATTGAAAGTATTACTATATAAAGAGTATGGTAATAAAAAAACGCTCTCTTTGAAATAAAGCAATTACATAAACTAAGAATTATACTTAAATGTATAGTTTAATATTATTTTTAAAGAATAAAATGCAATATTAGAAATCATACGTAATAGGGCAGGATCTTTCGCTTTTCTTCTCATTTGGAGTTCTTGGTATATGTACCTTTAGTTATCTGCATGAATGTACAGCTGCATACATGCGTAAATACGTTTCAGTATGCTGACCCTCGCAACGACGCACTATGTGGAAAACTGCTTTTTTTTGTCAAAATAAAATATCTCTACGTAGAAAGTGATAAAGAATTTTTTCTATAGTTTTCCTGTAATCTACATGCAATAATCTTTACGTTAAAAAAGGTTTCATTCAAAATGATGCTTTCCCGCGTCGCTTACTCCTGTTCTCCGACGCCGATCCTTAATGGACTTGTAGATAATTTCGGAAGAAACTCGGCCGAATAAGCGTAATCGGCCTTTAGCCAGTTTGTTTGAGCAGCTGTGTACGCGTGGAGACCTCCTTTTTCTCACGTTCAAGATTTGTGTACGTGAACGTTTCACATTGCATTTTAAATAAAAATGCATACAAATTTGATGGATGTCACACCCCAACCCTGAAACGGTTGTGAAGTATTTCAAATATCTACAAACGCACGCCGAGTGACGCACTTTATGAAAATTTTACAAAGATGTATGCAATTTTAAAAGTAAATTCATTTATATTATAATATTCTTTACTAGTGTTAATATATAACTAAAATTTTAATATATTAAAGAGAAAAACCCTTGTAAAGTTATGCTTGGTTGTGGAGGTACTGAGATTTGGGGTTGATGAATTTCTGATGTATTAATTTGCATAGTTTGAAGTTCTATGTCATCTTCAATCAGTGTTTTTTCAAAATCATTCTTTTGTTTGGTAAGGGAATTTGGATTAGGTTGACTTAGATACATTAGAAGTTGTGCTACAGAGCTCCAAATTGCTCCGATTAAATGCAATGATCAGCCATACATTTGATGAAGAATATATCCATTGATACAGATATCTATCAACATTCTAATGCCTTGAAAGGCCATTATAATGCCTAGTACACCAGCACTAGCTGTGCCAAAAGCCATGAATTTATCCCATAGCTTTGACCAGGTTGAAATCAGATTGTTTTCCATTGTATCCTCATTTAAAAGTTTAACTATGGTGTCTTCTTGATCAGCCACATAATGCTCATGTATTTCTCTGGCTACATCATTGAAAAGAGCATTCTTTTCAACAGGAATTATAGGATCTTCGAGATCGTCTAAATCCCGTTGTGTGTATATGCCGTTGGTTGCATAAGAAGCTGGATTAATATATTTCCAGGTGGGTTTTGTCATAGATTTTATTGTTATAGTAATTCGGGCTTGAAGGGGCTTGGGCAAAATCGTATACCAAACTTCATCAATAAAATAATGAGGTCGAAAAAGACTATTAGTTCTAGAGTAAAGTTCTAGGAGTTAGGAATAAGGTAGTATTTTCTATGGAGACTTGGATTCAGCATAGCACTCTTCACCATGTTGAAACTTCACCTCAACTGGAATGCATTTAATTATGTGAACAACTTCGCCTGCAGTTACTACCATGTAACCCGTCCCTTTCATCATTATAAGCGAACTGGTCTTGTGCTTGAGTAGCAATATCCAGAGCATTTTTTATAGTTTCTTGTTCTAACTCACGTCTTTGTAAAATTACACCTTGATACAATTGTTTAATTTGAGCTCGTAGATGTTTTCTACGAACACAAATTTTTAATTGATATATGCAAATGTGTCCAAATTATATACTGATATTGTATCCCTATTCACAAATGATTCGCCTCTGACTATTTTGAATATGACAAGTTTTGGGTGTTCAGTGCGAATGATATTATACTCACAAACGGATTCTCTTGATTTGCTACTGAGATAAAATGTCACATCCTCCGTGGAAAGTGAATATACTGTCTGTTCATGATTAAAATTAGAATCAACTCTTTTATTAGCAAGACCTTCATCTAATGAGCCATATTGATTGAATTTACACTTATTTAGTGGAATTGGACCCCAGAAAGTATATCCACCACCCATGTCAATGCATGTGCTTTCCGACAATGGACACACTGTATGGGAACTTAAATGTATTTTATTATTATTTAAATTTGTTGGAGTTGGTGGAAAATTAAATGAGATATTTATCTTAATGAGGTTTATTTAAATATGTGGCAAAAGCCCGTCGGCAATACGACCGTCTACATCGGTGCTTTTAGTCAAGAGTAATACAGTATAGCGAATACATATATTATAGGTGCGAGGCATGCGCAGTACGCTCGCTCTCGCGTGAGCTCGCCTCTTTGCACGAAATCGTCGCATACCAAGAGATGGCGCGACGAGTATCAAAATGATACTTAGAGTCAAGATTGTTGTATTTATCTTTATATTACAACACGTCTCCTTAAATCAACAATCTTGATTCTTTTACATCTTCGTAATTCAGATTATATTTAACGTTTTTCTATTGTTCAGAAATTTGGTTCTATCTAGACCCTTTGTAAACATATCTGCTAAATTAAACTTAGTATCTATTTTTACAATGTCGATTACTCCATTTTCATAATTTTCATTTATGTAATGATATTGCACTTCAATGTGTTTTGAGTTTTTCGTAAAATTTCCATATTTTGCAATAGCAATTGCACCTGAATTGTCTTCGTACATTTTAATCGGTTTATCGAATTTTACATTAAATGATTCGCTTAGTAAATTTCTAACAAATAATATTTCTGTCACTGCTTTTGACATTGCAGTGTATTCGGCGAAAGTAGAACATTTTGTGACTGAAGTTTGTTTATGTGTTTTCCAAAACATTAAGTTTCCAAATAATCTAATTACAAAACCTGTTGTAGATTTTCTATCTACATTATCGCCTGCATAATCAGAATCTACCATACAGTCTAGTATTTCGGTATTAACATTATTGCAGTAAGTTAGTTTTAAGTTTTTAGTTTTCTACAAATACTATAGAATTCGCATTGCATATTTATAATGCGTTTGATCATAACAACTTTGGTATCGACTTAAATAATTTACGCTGTACGCAATATCTGGCCATATGCCTGTACTTATATATAATAATTCGCCAATTAAATTTCTGTATTGTATATTTTCATCGATTTCACTAGCTTGTTCTAGTTTTAGGTTAGACTCCATTGGAGTATCATATAATTTTGCATTTTCTAAATTATATTTTACAGTTAAAGATTCAATATATTTTGTTTCACTTAAAGTCATTTTATCTCTATTTTCACTATAATCTATATCAATACCAATATAATTCTTAACTTTTCCCAAGTCTTTCATTGCAAATCTTTCCATTTGACTAGCTTTTACTTTGATTATTCTATCTTTATCTTTGCAACAAATTAATAGATCATCTACAAAGACTAATATGTATATTGGATCTTTATTGGATTTATTTACGTAAAGACAGTGATCATAATTGCTTCTAACAAAGTTTAAATTTTCTACGAATTTGTTAAAACAATCATACCAAGCCCTTGGGCTTTCCCTTAATGCATAAAGTGCCTTTTGCAATTTGCAAACTTTATTGTTTCCTGTTTCTTACCCTTTGGGTTCATTAATATATACTTCAGTTTTTACATCACCATTTAAAAAGGCTGTCTCGACATCCATTTGTTCAATGAATAAATTATCTTTACAACTGTATGACAATAAAATTTTCAAAGTTTGCATTTTACCTACTGGTGAATAAACATTTTCAATGTATTCTCTTCGTTGAAATCCTCTTACAACTAATCTAGCTTTATAAACATTATTATTTTTCTTTTTATAGACCCATTTTACATCAATGACTTTATTGTCTTTTGGTCTTTCAACAACTTTCCATGTATTATTTTTCTTAAGACTATTTATTTCGGAGTCCATCGCAATTTGCCATTGTTTATACTCGCTGGAGTTCAACGCCTCCTCAAATGTATTCGGAACATTTGCATCGATGTAATTTACATAAATAAAATGTGTTACAGGATTTCCAAATCTATTTACAGGACTTTTCTTTCTATTCGACGTTCTTTTTACAATCAAATTTTCTCTACTTTTATTTTCTTCGTTATCCGTATCATCATTTACAAAATCGTTCACAAAATTTTTACGAGCGTTTTGTTCATCCCTACTCAACTCGAGAATCGACGTAGGAGATGATTGATTAATCCTATTTGCATCTACATCATTTTCTGATTCAACTTCGTTTTCAGTAAATTCATATATAGATATGCTATTTTCCAAATCTCGGTCTTTTTCATCATCAAGTTTTTTTAAACAAATTATTTGAGTATTATATTCAACTATTTGTACATGTCTAGCATTAACTACTCTACCACTGACTAAGACTCTATAACCATTTTCAACATAACCTACTAATACGCCTAATTGCGCTTTATCATCCCATTTACTTTTTCTTAAAGCTTCCGGAACTCTAACAAAGACTTTACTTCCATAAATTTTTAAATTGTTTACATATTAGGTTTTTTACCTAAAAATATTTCGTAAGGAGTTTTATTCTCCGCCGTATTTGCAATTGTACAATATCGTCTGTGAATTTTGGTTTCTCGTATTAAGCATCTGCCCATATCCATTGCGGATCTATTATGTCTTTCCGCTACTCTATTTAATTCATGGACGTAGGGTGGGCATGGCAATAATTCAATTCCTTTCGATTTTATAAAATTATAAATTTCACGATTCAAATATTCTCTACCATTATCGCATTGTATTTTCTTTACTTTCTTATTGAATTTATTTTCAACTAAATTAACAAATTCTTTCAAATAACTTGCAGTCTCTGATTTATTTTTTATACAAAAAATTGTAGTGTATTTACTATAATCATCAACAAATGTCAAAAAATATTTTTCTCCACCATAACCAGTTGTGTTATGTGGACCATTCAAATCAGTATGAATCAACTCTAAAATTTCAGTTGATTTAGATCTACTATTTGCAAAAGATACGTTTGCCATTTTACTTTCTATGCAATTTGCACATTTCATTTCAATAGTTTCAATTTTATGTGGCAAACCTTCTAGTAATTTATTGTTAACTAGTTTGTTTAAATATTGAAAATTTACATGGCCAAGTGCCCTATGCCATTTCTCTTTATCCGTTAATCTCAATGTATTTACATACATTTGTTTATTTTCCTTTTCAATTATACGACTTTGGATGAGATACAAATTATCTACTATGTTGGCAACAGCTATTAATTCTCTAGACTTATTATACATTTTGACATATTCATTTTTTGCTACAATCTTACAATTTTTTGTTATTTTTGAAAAACTTAATAGATTTTGCTTAATACCTTTTACATAAAAAACATTTTTTAAATTGACACATTTTTCATTATAATAAGTTTTGAAGTAAATTTCAACAGTACCTACTTTTATTGCTTTTAGCATTGTACCATCTGGTAATTTTACATCTATAGGATTTTTTAAAACTACAAAATATCTATCATTCTTTACAATGTGGTCTGTGCAACCGCTGTCTAGCACCCAATTTATTTCATTACAATTTTCACTGTTTTCACTTTCACTTTCATTGAAACCTGTTACCTGACTTGACTGCTTGACTGGTTGCACACCTGTGTTGTCCACATTTCTGATGTGTAGTTGCCCTGTTGATCGCCTGATGATTCGCCTCGTGGTGGGCCTGATGAACCTCGTCTTCGATCACGACCTCTGTAGCTTCCACCTCGGTTGAAGCCTCGTTGGTTACCTCGTTGACCTTGGTTGTAATGACCTCGTTGGCTTTGTTTGTAATAAGCACCTCTGCCCCGGTTGCTCTGCTGTTGTGGTCTCGTACATTCATTTTTGTAGTGTCCTACGTTTCCACAATTGAAACATTTTCGTTTTGCCTGTGTTGCAAAGGTATTGATATTGCTTTTATTTGAAAACTCTGCTTTAGTCATATTTTTTTCTTTGATTTTCGACTTCTCGTAGTCGACGGTTCTTTGATGTTCTGGAATAACATATATAAAGTCTCCAATATAGCTGTAGCTTGGTGGCAAAGCCCTGAGCAAATATCTCATTTTTTCTGCTTCGTCTAAATTTCCACGAGCTGATTTAAAGTCTTTTGTCGTTTTCTCAAACTCGACAAAAAATTCTTCTACCGTATTGTAATTATTTAATTTGATTTCTTCAATTTTTCCTCTGCATATAATTTGCAGAGATGTAGATTTAGTCGTATACATCTTATCAAATTTTGTTACCATTTCTAGAGCAGTTTTGCAATCACCAACATACTCTAATTGTTTATCAGAGATTGTACTCATTATTATTGTTCTTGCTTTTAAATCCATTTTCTTCCAATCTGCTTCCTTATCTTTATACGCATCAGTAATTACACTGATTGCAGGTTGGTTACATTCTTTATACTCTAACAAAGTCATTAATCTTATTCTCCAACTTGAATAATTTACCCCATCAAAAATGGGTATCAGAATGTCTTCTACTTTAGCCATATTTGTATCTTCTTCTTTAAGGGGGTATCCCTATATAGATCGATCAAAAAATCGATTTTTTTATAGCATAAATCAAAAGTACAACATTTCAAAAGTATGCTCTTAAAATTTCAGAGCAAACTTTGAATCCGTTCAGCCGCTATACGTATATTCGCTAACGTTCTTCAGCGCGCGGTACGCCCGGCGCAGGTAGGCAGGTAAGCGTTCGGATACAATGGCTCCCCGCTGAGCTGGGATACTTATACAATGAAAAGAGCAGATGTTCTCTAATACTATAATAGGACAGGCAGTGTAGAGTATAGGTATAAACTTGTTTTGGAGCGTTGGTTCGCTACAGTCGGCTCAGTTGTACTGTAATTGTTGTGTAGTTTACAGCGCTCTCACAAAATACATCATGACATCTTACCCGAAAGGTCAACATAGCGAAAACTATCGTGCAAGTCGTAGGAAGAGATCTTTTCACGGTAATCAGCATACGACTGAAGAAGGCGAAGTGAAAGGTGTCAGTGCCAGTGCACGAAAATTAGCAGCAGCAACTGCGGATGACATTCCAGTCAATCAATCTCACCGATATCGGATCATCGAATTTGTAACTATTTTCTCGGTACTTTCCGAGATGCTGTGCTGTAAAACTTGCAAAGGAGCTGTGAATTTTGAAGAGGCTGGCTTCCGTGGTTTCGACTGGAAACTTACTGTTTTGTGTAAATGTGGCATGATTACTATACCTTCTGGCCCTCACATAAACAATGGCTTTGAAGTAAATCGTCGTATAGTGTTTGTGATGAGACTTTTAGGCATTGGTTTGCAAGGAATAAATTTATTTTCGAATTTGATGGATTTTGGTGAAGGACTTAGTAATACAGCATACGACAGTATATTGGAGCACATTCATCAAGCGACAAAAATTTATTTCAAAATAACAAGTCAAAAGGCTGTCGAAGAAGAGAAAAAAATGAACGAGCAAGCAGAAAAGCCATTACTTGAAATGAAAGTATCCGGCGATGGATCGTGGAAAAAACGAGGCTTCTCTTCGAAAATCGGCGTGACAACGCTGATATTATATAACTGTGGGAAAATTGTCGATTTAATTGTCAAAAGTACGTTCTGCAAAATGTGTCTATCATGCCCTCATAAGAAAAACACTCAAGAATATGTCGATTGGCACGAAAATCATGCTGACGAATGTGCTGCAAATCACGAAGGCTCTGCAGGAAAGATGGAGGTCGACGCCGTTATAGAAATGTTTGAGCGTTCGTTTGATGACTACGGCATACGATACAGCGTTTATATCGGCGACGGCGACTCGAAGACTTTTTCTGCCGTTTTGTAAAGGAATCCTTACGGAGATGAATTCCCGGTGGTAAAATGTGAGTGCATTGGCCACGTACAAAAGAGAATGGGAACGCGTCTTCGTAATTTAAAAAAAAATGAAAAATTGGGAGGTAAAGGCAAACTTACCGATGCCCTTATTAAAAAGTTAAGTACTTATTACGGATTGCCATAAGAAGGAACGTGAACTCAAAGCAAGATATGAGAGACGCTATTTTGGCTACATACTATCATATGTGCTCGACTAACGAAACAGCACAGCATTAGTACTGCCCTCCGGGAATCGACAGCTGGTGTGACGCAGGTAGTCGGAGCCAACGTGTTTGACCATCCCCCAGCTCTTCATCAAGATTTACAAAAGCATTTATTGCCTATTTATGAAGATTTGTCAAGAGAAGATCTGTTGCAAAGGTGCTTGGGGGGACATACCCAAAATGCAAATGAAAGTTTTAATGCTCTTGTATGGCGCTTGGCTCCTAAGCATCTGCACTGTGGTTCAAAAACTGTTGAAATTGCAGCTTGGATTGCTGCTGGATTATTCAATGACGGCTATAAATCTATCCTGCAAACAATGAAGATCCTTGAGTTCACCATTGGAATGCCAACTTACAACCACGCGAAGAAAATGGATGAAAAGCGACTCAAGCGTCAGGAGCTGAAGAGTGCGAGTGCCACTAAAGAAGGCAGATTGGCTAAAAAATCAAGAACTGCTGCTTATAAAGAGGAAGAAGATGACCTCGTCTATGGCCCTGGCATAACCGATTAAGGAAAAAGTGAAAAATAATGGTGAGTCTATCAAAAATGTGATTTTAGCTACTGCGAACTTTAAAACGCGTTTTTCTCAAAAAGAAAATTTCTTTATTGTCCGTGTTTGTGTGCACAGTTTCTCAGCGAGTTTTCAACTTATCACAAAAAAAACGCCATTTTGAAGGTAATTTCATAATCTAGTCGATGAACCGACTTGTTTTTGAAATAAAAATTTATTTAACCACAATTTTGCAATAATAATAAAAAAAAATCCAGTTTTTTATCAAAAGTCCACCATTTTGCTATGGAATTTTTTTATACTTTTAATTTAGGTTAGTCGACGAGATTTAGACCTAATAATAACAAAAAACTTTTTTTTTTATGTTTCAGAGAGATACGACTACGACAAGTCTGCACACAAAATTGTAGAAAGAAAAAAAAAGTTCATGGTTCATCATTTTTTTATCACTAGCATAAACAAAATAATGTAATAAAAAAAATAAGAAATGCATATTTAATGTTTGAATAATAAACCAAAAAATTTTCAAATAAAAATCTTGTATAGTTTTTTCAAAAAAAATTCGCAAAGTTTCAGTTTATTTTTGCCCATCTATATAGGGATACCCCCTTAACACGTATATTCTCGTATACCTGATTTCTCAATACAATAATTTTCTTGAATTCTTTCAAAAATATTTTTCTAATAGGATTTCTTATATTTTCTTTCCATACAGCTTCTTTATTTTCTAATTCGTGCTCTAGATTCACTTTTTGCTTAAGCAACAGAAACATGTGCTTAACCTCAAAATTTTGCCACGTGCTCTATACTAGCACTTTACCACCTGTTTCACTTGCCAACTTTAATCCATTAACATCGCACTTAAATCTTGATTATTTTTCAAAAATCTTCTTATTGTTTAGTACATGACGACTTTATCTTCGTCACTGAGCATATATTTTTTTACTTTGACTTTACTTGACTGATTTTTCTTCACTTGAAAATTTTCGTTATTCGACAAACTTTTTTGACACGAAAATTCGAATTCCATGCTTCACAAGCATATAATTTTTCCAAGAAATTTTCTCCTTTAGTTTCACTGCTCAATTTTTCACTGTGCGATTCACTTTGTTAACAACAACTGTTAACTACTTTCCACGTGGCGTTTTTCTTAACCTCACTTTTTAACACTTGTTATCCCATTACTACTCGAGAGTCAGTAAAGGAGATAAGAAATACTTTTTAACCACGCTCTGCTACCATGTTGGAGTTGGTGGATAAATAAATGATATATTTATCTTAATGAGGTTTATTTAAATATATGGCAAAAGCCCGTCAGCAACACGACCGTCTACATCGGTGCTTTTAGTCAAGAGTAATACATTATAGCGAATACATATATTATAGGTGCGAGGCATGCGCAGTACGCTCGCTCTCGCGTGAGCTCGCCTCTCTGCACGAAATCGTCGCGTACCAAGAGATGGCGCGACGAGTATTAAAATGATACTTAGAGTCAAGATTGTCGTATTTATCTTTATATTACAACAAAATTAATACGAGCTTGATGCGCTTGTATAGTAATTTTAATTATTTCCTGAACAACTACAGATTCCCAAGACCCATAGAAAAAGCAGTTCCTCTACAGGTACCATTATTGTTGAGAAACCCAGCAAAAACTATTGGATGCGATATAGTTTCATTTATTTTAATATTACATATAACATGTGTATCATCTATACGAAGTATACCAGTATTGTATACTTCTTCGCATTTCTTACGGCTAATTTTATGTATGTATTCACTTTCGCCGTATCGGACTGTAGATACGTGTGAATACATACCGAAATAAAATACAGTTCTATGAATTTCAAGTTTAAATTGTATAACATTAAGTCTCTTGAAATTCATTGCACTGTAGCAGCTGGATATATCTATTTGTGACGTTTACTGTCGTTTCTGGTATATCGCATGGTTCGATACCCAGCGAAGACAGTGTCGTAATATGTAATGATCGAGCACCGCAATCGTACCCGATCAATCCCGATGTTGATTTGACCAGAACCAGTAATATTAAAAGTAGGATCATCTGAAACCAGAAAATGAATAGTATTATTTAATTTCAAATATTAGAGAAGCTATCGTTCGGTGATGATAATTATAAAAATAATAATTTATCGGTGTACTCGAACCAATTAATTTTAAAACAATGGGTGCATACACATATACCTCTTTTTTTGTTGGGGGGGAAGGTGAATGGGCGACTCGTAAAATAAAACATATGTAGACGTTTCGTCCTGGACTCCAGTGTGGACTCCTCAGTAAAGCACTGGAGTCTTACCTTAGACGCCTGCTACTAAGAGGGTATAGCGGCTTTATGTTAAATGAAGTCGTAATATCTGTAGAGGATATGCCGACTCCATCTAACGGTAACTAAATAAACTACTCAATAGCGAATATTAACACCAACATCGCGGGAAAATTCAAATATTAGAAAAAGTTAACGTTCAATGATGATAATTATAAAAATAATAATTTATCGGTGTACTTGAACCAATTAATTTTGAAATAATGGGTGTACACACATTCACCTCCTCTGTGGTTGGAGGGCAAGGTGAATGGACCACTCGTAAAATAAAACATATGTAGGCGTTTCGTCTTAGACTCCAGTGTGGACTCCTCAGTAAGACACTGGAGTCTTACCTTAGATGCCTGCCACTAAGGTGGTATAGCGGCTTTATGTTAAATGAAGTCGTAATATCTGTAGAAGATATGCCGACTCCATCTAACGATAACTAAATAAACGACTCAATCGCGAATATTAACACCAACATCGCGGGAAATTTTAAATATTAGAGAAGCTATCGTTCGGTAATGATAATTATAAAAATAATAATTTACCGGTATACTTGAACCAATTAATTTTGAAATAATGGCTGCACACACATTCAACTCCCCTGTTTCTAAATTTATTTTTCTTAATTTTTAATTCATGTTTGATGTGCGAAATTTTTAATCTAATGGAGTTAACTAATTTAGTGCCTTTATTGATTTTAATTCTGATGTTATTTTTATTAACAACATCTAATACTTTATGTGGTCCCGAATAATGGTCCTCAATTTTTCCCGTTTTGGTCCTTTTAAAAGAAAAACAAATTCCTCAATTTTTACATTTTTTTCATTTATTTTTTTATCATATTTCTTTGATTCAAATTTAGAATTTACGTAATTGTCATAGACGAGTTTTCTGATACCCGTGATGCGAGTAACTAAGTCATTGATATACCCTTGTTATGTGGGCAATAAATCTCCTCTCGAAGTGGTTCGTTTGATGGAAGTCTAGCCAATCGACCGAATACCACTTCATAAGGTATAAGGTTAGTACTTTCTTGTGCACAAGTGTCGTAGTTTAGCATAGCAAGATTAGCGCAGTCATCCCACTCACAGTCTTTTGTTGAATATTGTTTTAAAAATTCGCCTAATGCATGGTGCGAACTTTCCAATAAACCATTAGACTGTGGGTGAAATGCTGCAGTTTTCACTTGTTTTATCTTAAATCTTTTAGCTACCCTCCGCATTAAGCTATTCAAAAAATGTCGAACCTGATCAGTAAGAATCACTCTCGAGGCTCTAAATACAAAAATACATTTCTTTATGAAAGCATCCGCGATTGTCGAGGCTAATGCGTTAGGTAGAGATACGGCGAAACAAAATTTCGATAGCTGGTCCTGTATTGTAAGTCTGTATTTATATTTTATTTTGTTATTGACAATGGCCCAACTATATCCATTGCAATTTTATCGAATAAAGTACCTGGAGTAACAGTTATAACCATAGGTTGTTTGGTTTTTAATCTTACAAGCTTTTTTAACTGACATTTTGTATCTATTTCGCTCTAAGCAAAATTAATTCGTCTCCCTCGTGTACGTTTTTGTTTAAAAAATCTCTCAAGTAAAGATTTCTTTAGGATTTTTAACTTTGTTTACTGAAGGTGGAGTATGTTGATTATTTTTCAAGTTTTCAAATTTTTTCTGTTCGCATAACAATATGTACTTTTTTGCATTCAACTGGATTGTGAGATAATGCGTCAGCGTTTTGATTTCTCTTACCAAGTTTATAAATAATTGTGTAGTCATATTCGGATAACTTAAATCTCCATTTCTGAACTCGCGTATTTAATTCTGCAGATTTAAACCAAATTAATAGTTGATGATCTGTATAGATCGTTATCTTTTTACCATATAAATAAGATCGGAATGCTTTCACACTGTGAATCATGGCTAAAGCCCCCTTTTCATAAACTTTATGTGAAAGTTCTGGACCCCGAAGAACTCGCGTAGCAAAAGCGATAGGCAAATCATCAACACCCTGAGATATAATACCACCCAAAGCGTATCCTGTTGCACCTGTAGTGATGTTGAAGGTTTTATTTAAATCTGGATATTGAAGCACAGGGGGATTGTATAAAGCATTTTCCAAAATATTGATTGATGCTTCAGTATCCTCATCCCATGAGAAAGTTACGTTATCTTGCAATAACCTGGTTAAAGGTTTAGCAATCTTTGAAAAATCTTTGATAAACCTGCAGTAATAATCTGCTAGGTCTAAAAATTGTACATTTTTCCTGTTTTTAGGTATATGACATTCCTTAACCGCTTCTAATTTTTAGGGTCTAGACTTATTCCTTTTTCGCTAATAATATGACCTAAATAACAAAATTCTGTTTTTAAAAAATCGCATTTCTCGAATTGTAATTTTAAATTCGCTTATCGTAACCTATCCGCTATTAATTTTTGCCGCATGTTCTTCTAACCTATTACTACATATAATCAAATCATCAATATATATTTATATATATATACGTATTCCCTTAACTCTAATAAAACTACGTAAAATATTGTACACCAATCTCTGGAAAGTAGCTGACGCGTTCTTTAAACCAAATGGCATACGTAAGTAGTGCCAGTGTCCAAATGGCTTGCTAATGCTGTTTTAAGGTAAAGTAGTCTAATACGAAACGATTTTCGGGCACTTTTCTTTCAAGTCCTAATATAAATTTCAACATACCTTTAATTGTATATTAACATGTATCAGTCGTTTCGCTGTTTCCTCTAGATTTAATATCTTTTTTCAGATTTTAAATTAGTGCAATATTTGTTTATTTTATAAACAAAATTCTAAGCGATGTTCGACTCCCATTATGAAACGATATTTTTTTAATGGAACCTATCTTTCATAATGCATACCCCTATTATGAAACATAATTAAATTGATATTTTAATACTATATACTCGCAATTTTTTACTGAAATTATCAATATAAGTAAAAAGTGGAATAATACAATGATAAAAATCCAAAAATTTGAATGTTAAAAACTCTAAATGGTAGAAAAAGAATAATTCAAAGAAGGTTACACTACATGTGGCATAAGCTTATGTGTAGGCAAATTCATTAGGGCAACGCTTTATAGGTTAGGTTCGATAAATCGTACTAAGAAAATCAGTTCTTACTTAAAATTTTTATAGAAGAACACACAAATACGTAAAAATACAATAATTAATAATAATAACTTTTTATTTTTATAAGAAAATTCAGCTTTAACCCTTTCAGTCACGCAATTCAATTCATTTGGTTATGGAAGTGCAAATATATGTTTCCAATGTATTTTTGAACGAAGAATCCAAATCAAGTGTCAAAAAAATTATAAAAAAAAAAAGAAAAAAAAACGAAAAAAAAAATAAAAAAGAAAAAAAGAAAAAAAGAGAAAAAGAAAAAAAAACAGAAAAAAAGAAAAAAAGAAAAACAAAAAAAAAAGAAAAAAACATAACTCTGCCACAGACGGTCCCAAGCCCGTGTTCTAATGAGGAGGGGGTTTTTTTACTTTCATAACCAAACGAATTCAATTTCATGACTAAAAGGGTGGTTTTCACCCCATTTGAAGGGTTGTTTTTATATTTATAAAATTATTGATATCAGATTCGTATTCTACGATCAAAAATACATAGAAAACGTATATTTGTACTGCGATAACAATAGAAATCAAATTTTGTGACTAAAAACAATAGGGAGCCGATATATCGGCTTCTGTGACTGAAAGGGTTAAAACACGCATTTATTGTGCTTCATAAATAGGTGACTAATAAAAATATGGAAACCATTGTGTAACACGTATTTATCTATTATTATATTAGGACTAAAAGGATTTATAGCGATTTTAATCGATTACTTGGTCGCTTATCTATCAAATGAATTATTTCTTATATCATAAAAGAGCGTAAAGGCAATAAAATTATTGAAATAGTAATTTGCATCATTCAGCCATTCCAAGTCACCTCTTCGGTTATTTTACACCCGTTTTCAAGAGCGTTTAGCCAAAATATTTTTTTGACTTTGTTGAAATTGTATTTGGCAATTATCTTAATTTTATTGTAAAGTTAAATGTTTAATAATAGTACGTATATTTTTTTAGTATGCTTATTACTGTACACTTTGTGTAAAATCTAATATTTTACGAGTGTTTTAAAACGGGAGCCATTTTTCGCGGTGTGTCATAATAGACTACTTTACCTTATGAGCATCGCAAAGGTCCATAAGTATTTGATAGAAACCCGTTAAATAAAGTTAAATCTAAAACTGTAAAATCACCTATTGTTTTATCATTTAATTGTCTAAAACATAAAACTAAAAACCATTTTTGTTTACCAGAAGCATCAGACTTCTTTGGGACTATCCACATTGGCGTGTTATACGGTGAATCAGAAGCTTCTACAATACCTGCATCTAGCATTTCCTGCACTTGTCTATCAATTTCATCTTTCAATGAGTACGGGTATTTATATGGCTTAGAAATTACCGGGTAATCGTCTGTAGTTTGAATTCTATGTTTTACTAAATCAGTAGCTCCTAATTTATCACCTTTTAAAAATAATATATCTCTAATTTATTCTACTAAATTAATTATACTATTTTTGTATCTTTGTCTAAATCATCTAAATTTAAAATGTCTCTGCAACGTTTTTAACTAATCCGAAGATTCGTCAGATTATTGTAATGGTGGCTTGGAATAATTACGCGTGGATGATATCTTGACTAAGTAATTTATTCGTGGTGTAAATAATAGTGTCGGGGCGCGGTCGTATTTGGTAGGTGTCAGCGGAGCGTCCGAGAGCGAGCCCCGACAGGGTGGTCACTTATATAGGCTGGGGTCGAACAGCCCCCTCCAACCCAAAGCGCGGGGTTGTCGGGGCGCGGTCGTATTTGGTAGGTGTCAGCGGAGCGTCCGAGAGCGAGCCCCGACAGGGTGGTCACTTATATAGGCTGGGGTCGAACAGCCCCCTCCAACCCAAAGCGCGGGATGAGCTTCGGGATGGGAGCCGCGGTTAGCAATACCGAAAAGCCGTATCGGCGTCCCTGGTGTGCTCGAGCTGACCGTGGAGTCGAGGAATGTTGAGTCAGAGATTGGCAAGAACTGCGACGCAGTTTGGATTGTTGCTAGGTGGTCAGAAAGTTCTGTGCTAGGGTAATGTAATATGCCTGACATGTGCTACATGTAACGCATCCGAGGCTGCGTGTCACTGACCGCGATCACTTAACCCTAAACTAAGTACAAAGTTGCAGGGCACGAAAAAACTTACGTTTATTTTTTGAGAAGGAGGCGCAGTCTCCTTGACACCATCTAGATCCCATCTATGTAACGTTTTTTTTTCTATCTATACATTTACTTTTGTAGGTATTGTGATATGTGAATACTTCTAGTTATTTAATTATAAAAATATTTTAAGATTACAAAATTATGCTTCTAATTTCTCTCTCTCTCTCGTTGCAAATAATAATAAATCTAGTACATTATATTTTATGTCATCTGTCGTATATCATATTCTGAGATTATCTAGTTGTGTTGATCTTTGCTCTGGGCAGCGTCCAGGTCACCTTCGGATGTCCAGCCCTGTTTCCGTTAGACATTTCATTCTATGCTACCATCGTTATGTTGTCTTGAGGTACGGCCAGTCCATTGGCCAATGCTAGTTGCTGGAGGTAGGGTAGGCTGAGGTTTAGTATCGGTGTTAGTATTGAAAATGGCAGCTGAGGTGGGAAACTGGCATGGTTTCCCCTTGATCTAGCATGCGGTGACTCGTATCGTTCGAGCGTTGTATGATCTTTGGTTGTTTCTGGAAGCATTCTCGAACTTATTAGTGTTGGGGCCACCTAGGGTATAAGATTTTTCAAAAAATGAACGTGATAATGATTATAGTTATAATAGTTCCTCCGGACTATGCGAGCGTATTTTGAATTGTATTAAATTTTCGCGGGACTACGTGATATTCGCCTATACTTCGTGCTTTCTCAATGATTTGGCGAAATTCCGAGCCAAATTTAAGTGTGGTTGCAGGTAGGCTTCCTTGGGTTTTGGTTCCATCAATTGCCTGTTTACCTTGCAGTACAGTATTTATATACCCGGTAGATTCGTTATCTGTGTTATTGAGTATGATGGTTAGATCAAGGTGAGTTTAATTGAAGGTTGCTATTATTGACCTTGTAATTAGCTCTCGGGTGTAGTGAGCTATGTACATCCCAATTGCAATCGAAGGTGCCTCTGTTACTGATTTCTAGTGTACGTCCCATTGTGTGTTTGCATTGAATGAACATCTGTTCAGTGTCGGTGGCCAAAAATGCTCAAGTATTAGGTGTATGAAGGGGAGTCCAATAGGTACTCTTTAATTTAACTAATTTAATATCGCAGGAGGAGAGGTCCGAAATATTTGTATCTATTGCCAATTTAATCTGGCATGGTGTATCGTTATTTATTTCGCATACTGGTTCTGTATTTTTGCAGATACAAAAATGGTCAAGTCTTCTGCATCTATTTGGAATTTCCTGTGTAAAGGGAATGTATGAGTCTCGGTATTGGCTAATGGTAAAGAAATTAATTTCTGGCCAAATGTATTGGAAGTGGTAGACCTTTGTATAGTTTATAATTTTCGAAGTCTAATAATGGTAATGAAAGACTGTAGATTAACTGGTATCCTGAGAACAGGATAGATTGTTCAGATATTTTTAGTAATTCTGTAATTGAGTTGGATCCTTCTGTCGTTGGAAAGATAGCATCTGTTATAGATTTCCTGATTAATTATATTGATTTAACTATTTGATCTGGTGAGATAAGTCGTGTGTCGTCGTTGTGTTTCTTTTGTTGATAATTCTTTTTTTGAGAGTGATAGTTTTCGGGACCATGTTTTCTGAGAAATTTGATAGTTATTTAAGATTTGCATAAATAATATATGTTGTAAAATTGAGTTTTATTAATTGTATGACCCTATATTCTGAAATAGTTGAAAGTTTTTAAAAATATATGATAGCTTTTGAGAAATTTAAAAGTTATCTTAGATTTACATAAATAATCTATGTTGTAAAATTGATTTTTATTAATTGTATGGACCCTATGTTCTGAAATAGTTGACAGTTTTTGAAAATATATGATAGCTTTTGAGAAATTTGATAGTTATTTAATATTTAGCATTGCCATTTAAATTTATATGTCTTTTGTTACTGATGGTTATACGCAAGTGATGCGATTGTTTATATTTAGTTCTTTGTAATTTGTTTATTTTGGGTGTTAGCTCCTTAAATTATTAATTTATGTATTATATATCGTTATTAATGCCTATATTCATTATTTATCGTCTATTTATGCATTAATATATGTATAGATACATATGTGGTCGCAAATGTATGTGTTATTTTGGTTCTATACATAAAAGTGCTTCTTATTGGATGCATACGCCATCTATTGGTCTAGATTCATACTTGTGATCAAATGCTGGATCGTGTGGTCGGTAATCGACCTAGGAGGTGCTGCCGCCGCGTTGGCTTGGCTGTACTATGCAATCGAGCGCTGGATCGTGCAACCGGTAACGATCCAATAGGTGTTGCCGCCGACGATAGCTTGGCTGTACTATGCACGATCGTGTTTTTTCTTTACTGGTTACGTAACTGGAAGGAAGATCGACCTAAAGAAGGAAGATCGACTTCACGTTTCCTTTGATCGTCGCCGATTTTTTCAAGAGTTTTCGACTCTCCTGCGCGCGTTATACTTTTTGTGAATCTTGAAAAAAACAACTATATTGTATAGAAAAACTTGCTCTTTCTCCTAGTGTTAGCTGTTTTCTGTTTGTGAGCGTTATTAAGAAAAATAGAAGCAAGCAGTACGTGAAGCTTGTAAACAAAATCTAGAATATTTTAGTATTGATGTTGGTTTATGTAAATAATATTAATCATGCTTGAAGAAAAATTATTGTGTTTTATTTACGTGAAGTAAATAATTTTAAATATAATAATAATGTTTATGGCTTAAAAAAAATTAAATTTGAATTTGGCTTTTCTTTTAAATAAATCTAGAACATTTGTTTTGGTTTATGTAGATAATTTTTCATATACTAACACAATATTTATGGAAATTTTTGTTAAAAAATTTATTGTTTTTTTCTTATTGGTTTTAGTTTATGTAAATAATTTGGATGCGCTTAAAATATTCAAAATAATCAGTGTGTTTTGCTTAACATATCTAGAGTGATTTTATTGGATTTCGTTTTGGAAATAAATTTTAATGTAATAATAATAGACTAAGAAAAATTTAAAAAAAATTTTTATTGATTTTGGTGTATATAAATAAATGTTAATTTAATAACAATGTTTGTGGAGCTTCAAAAAACTTCATTGGGTTTTGCCTATAAAATAAAACACTGATTACCTATACCTGTTATTATTTATTATTTATTTATATTCGCTTAATATGTATTTATTGTCAATTGTAAATATGTTTCTATATATATTTTTAATATAATTTCCTAATGCATTCATCACACAGTACGCTGGCGTATTTAGCTGGGGAAGGAAGATCGACCGAAAGCAGGAAGATCTGCGCAGAGAAGGAAAATCCGCGCATAGAAGAAAAATTCAAGCAAGGAAACATGGCTTACTTATTATTACGTTTGAGTGGTAGATATGCATGTGCTTGGCATATTGTTTATTGGCTTTATTGATTTAATATAATTAATTGAATAATATTATTATATTATTTCATATCAATTATAATAACCGCGTACATTTCCGTACTATTTACTTGGGTTTTTATTTAAGTGAATAAAAACTGTTGGTGTGGTTGGATTACATAATTGTATTTTTATATTGATATTCTATGCAGGGTTGTGTGTATACCTATATTTTATAACGGTTGTAAATATTTTCTGTATATATCACCACAAGAATATATGCGTTAAGCCGTGGTTTTTACCAAACTTGCGTATTCGTTTTGACGTGATCAAGCAGCAGCCGGGTAACCTAGTATACATCGGTCCGGGTGTGTAATTAACCATCAGGTAATTAATTTCGTAATTTGGTTTCGGAGACAACTAACATCGGAAGTGCCGCCTGAAACTTGATGGGGCACACCTTCGTAAGCTGCCGTTCTGTTGGTAATGCATCGAGCATCCTCAGATTTTGTTCGAGTGCGACGTACCTAAATGTCCGTATGTTAGCGCCAACGAACAAGTTTTTGTTTCACATCTGTGCAGTTTGTCAGAAATGTTTTTCTAATTTCTCAAATCTGCAAAGGCAGGTTCGGAACTATCATTCTGATGTTGCTCCGGTTAGTCGTCTTGATGAACCGGCGACTGGGACTACCCTTTCTTTGCCTGCACGGTGGCTGCTGAAATTTTTTCAGCGCCTGACGCCCTGGCGGTTAGGAAGGATGTCCCAGCGCCTAATGTCCCTGCAATTAGAAGCGAGTCTGACGCGCCACGTGTTCCGGCGACTATCTTCCTTGACGATGCCCCTGCTTTTGAACCCCTTTCCCTGCATGAAACTAGGAGTCGTTTATCCTCATTGTCCTCTACTGCTTTCAGTCCCACTCCCATGGATGAGGACCAACTTATGCGTTCCTCGTCGATGATGGACTCCGAACCCGTCACTCGACTTGCATGCCCTATGTGCTGTGAGTATATATTTCAACCTATATTTATGTGCGAAAATGGGCATGCGTTGTGTTCGTATTGCTGATCACGAGTTTCTCATTGTTTGGTGTGTCGTAGTCCAAAAAGTTCCACTCGCAATCGCGCTCTCGAGGCCTTGAGTGGTACGGATCCTCAGCCCTGTAGGTTTTACTACCTCGGGTGTCTGGCTACTCCTATTCCTGATGCATGGACAGTGCACAACAATTCCTGTTCCTTTCCTCCGTATCGTTCTTCAGGCCTTTCCGATTCCGAATCCTTCGGATGCCTTGCTGGTATACACTTTTCGGCTGCACCGAAGTTCTGCCGGTGGGTGACTAGCATCATCACGTCAGAGGCTGCTCTTTCTGTCCATCTACATCATCCGAGCGTCCTGCTGACCAAGAGGATGACCCCTTTGACGTGCCCGAGGATCCAGAGAGCGAGGATGAGCCTGTGGCAGATACTCCCGATATTATGGATGATGCGTCTGGCTTTGAGAGAGAGTTGGCGGAGGTTGCGGCCGCCTTGACTATTGCCGAAGAAGATGCCCAGCCCGAAGAGTGGCCTTTTACTTTTTTAGGTATAGAATCATGACGACCATGTATTCTATTTCATCATTTTGTTTTTGTTATAATACATTCTTTTTATCTATTAAATGTTCGTTATTCATTTATTTCCTATGTTCCATTTCCAAATCCTTACTCCTTCATGTTCAGATATATTTAATATTATATTGTATTAACAAGTAAGAAAAATATCATTTGTTTAAATAATATTTGTGATTTGAAAGGAGAAAAAGAGAAAATACTTTAATAATATAATAATCTTTTATTTTTAATTTCTTGCTAATATGACTTCCTATAATTTGTTTATACATTTTTTTATGAGAAAGTGTTATTTATAATTTTAAGGAAAGGTTCGTTTCCTTTGTAATTTTAAGATAAGCCTGTGCGTCCGGGGGCCGCGGTAAAAATAAAGATAAAAATTATATGAAACTTATTGCTATATTACCGACGCGTGGTAATTTATCGTCATTTATATTTATAGCGTTATTCTTTCATCGTGCAAGTTCACTTTGTATACCGTCCTTTTTACCTTATTTAAAATTTACGGTCTTTATATAATTTCCCATTTTTATTGTGACATTATGATGATTGTGGTCTACCTCGATAATCTCGTAGTGTCCTTGGTATTCATCGTTGAATTTAACCTTTTGTGGTTTTCGCGAAAGTGTTCTGGATTTCGGTATTTAGATTGCACTAGATTCATTGCTGCTAGTGTTTGCAACTAGCTCAGATTTTCCGGTAAGTTCGATAGGTAATCGTCATATGTGATTAGTTAGTCCTTATGCGGGAAACTAGACGGGGTGCGAGCGCGTATTCCGAATACAAGCTCATGGGGTGTATAGCCTGAATTGTTGAGGATGGTAGCGTTGTACGCCTGTTGAGCTAAGGGTACCCATTTTTCCCAGGAATCACGACGTCCTTGAGAATAGTTCTTAATGTATTGCGTGAGGGTATAGTGCATTTTTTCGATGCTTCCGTTTGATTGGGGATCCGTTAAGACAACGGTGGGTGCTACAAAGTAACATATCAATTTTGTTGCTAGTGAACGTGCTACTTCTTTAGCGGTGGCTTGGTGTAGCGGAATTAAGATGCAATATTTCGTAAGAGTATCCTGAATCGTAAGGATGTGTCGGCATCCTGACTCGGCGGGCTCTAAGAGACCGTAAAAATCCATTGATATTTTGTCGAAGAGCCATGATAGTGTATCCGTTATACGCATTGGCAGTCTCGTTTTTACGCGCACTAACTTTTTGGATTGACAAGTGAAGCATCTGTTTACAAACTGTTTGACGTCCGCTAGCGTGTGTTTTCAATAATAGTTTTATGCCAGTCCATCGTAGGTTTTGTTTATGCCCTTGTGCCCACCTATAGATGACTCATGATATTCGATAATTATACGAAATCTATCCTTCGTTTTTGGTATTGCAAGATTGTTTAGGATACATACTATTACTAGTGGCCTTCCCTTAAATTACCGGTTGCATTGTTCACTAAAATATGTTCAGTTAGTAAGTGAGAACATGGATAGGTCGCGTATAATGCCGAATGAGTTAATACTAAATTTCTTGAGTATGCTACGTAATATCTTAATGCACGTGTTGACGTCTGGTCGTAATGCTCTGTTTTACCACTACAATGAACATTTTGAAATTCTTGCAATCAGTGACTAGTATTTCTCCCAATGAACGTTTTATACTATCTAATTCTTCTAAGTGTATGTATTCGCGTTGCAATAGTGCATCTATTATTTCTGATTCAAGATATGTGTCTACTGATAGAAAATATACAAGGTGTGCATGATATGCAAAGGGATGTGTATTCATTACCTTCACTTGCGTGAAGGACGGTATCAAATTTTGATCAAGTCATGCATCCTGCTACAGTTATTTTCACTGTCCCTAAAGTTGATATTAATGTTTCTCCAATACCTCTTAAATAGGCTGATTTCGATTTATCTACTTTAACTAAATTTGACAATAAATAATGTTTTATTAAATTTGCTTCAGACCCAGAATCAATCATAAGTTTTCAATTACTGTTTGAAGGATTATTAATAAAATTAACGTAACCTAAACAACTATTAAGATTCTCTATTGAAATGTTGGCTATACGTTTATCCTCTGCTGTGTAGCACGGATTTTTATTTTGAATACATTTTTCTGTCATGTTATTAACCTTTGAAGTATTAGTTTTTAAATTAATTTTTGTTTTATGTGGTAAGAAGAAATCTAAACCTATAATTCCTTCATAAGATATTGGAAATGTATTGAGTACAATACAATTTATATATAAACTTAAAATCTTAAGTCTTACAACTCCTAAAGATACTGTTGGTGTAGAACCTATTCTTGAAATAACTGTTTATTTATTAGTTTCCATTTTTTCATCTTCAGACAAAACACCTATTCTAATAAGAGATACAACCGAACCTGTGTCTAACACTGAAGTAACAGTTGAGTTTATACTTGGTTTAACAAATTTCAAGAATGGAATCAATTTGCTAACTTTAACTCGATATTATTAACTCGTACATTGAATCTTCTAGCTGATTCGTATGCACTGAGCGCTTCTTCAGCTGAGTCCTCATGCTCGCGCTCGTAGTCGGGTGATTCTGACCGTTTCCCGAATTTTTTGAATCAGTAACTTGTTTTTTACGGCATGCATGAACTAAGTGTCCTTCAATCTTACAAAATGTACAATATTGATCTCCCGAAAATCTATATCTGCTCGTAGCATCAATATGGCCAATTTTCTGGCATAACGGACAAGTAAATGAGCTTCCAGCTTCTATCAAATCTGGATTTTTCTGATTTTTATTTAAAAAATAACATGAGTTTGCACTGTGGCCCAGTTTGTGGCAAATTTGGCATACATATGTTTGTTGGACAAGAGCGCGGTTTAAAAAACATTTCTGAGCAGTATGCCCAGATTTGTTACGACATTGATTAGCATGTGTCCTTCTTTTCCACAAATCTGGCAAGTAAATTGTTTTTTGTTTTGCTCATCCCTCATTTTTTTTAAACAATTGTCACTTGAGTGACCTGCGATTTTGCAATAATCGCCAATTTCTCTTGCATTTAAAACTAATTCACAATCGATTGCCTCGTGACTGTCTTTTGTTTTCCTATTAAATCTTTCATCTATTTTGCAAGATTTACGCAAAGATTTTCAATCATAATTACATTTTTCACAATATCATAACGTTAGCCTTGCTGGACATTCTCTGTTCCACTTCCGTTTTAAGGCCACTTTTAAAACATTGAATAATATTTTCTTCTACGGATTTAATAAAATCATCATCAGCGCCACCGGAGGAATCTTTTTTGATTCGATAATCCTACTCATAATGTCTCTGATTCGATTGGCAAAAGAGATAACACTTTCGTCTTCCTTTTGGTAATCATTCCCCAACTCTCCAACAGTTGAGTGACGGGTTTTACAGGAGCATAAGGACTTTTTAGAAAATCTAATAATTCCTGAATATTTGTATGCATTTGACCCGTAACAGCTTAACGAGCTTCTCCTGTTATTTGGCCTTCAATCAATTTTAAAAGATTTGATTCTGCTGGTTTATCTATCATTTGTAAAGCTTCATTGCAATCCTCTACAAATTCTCGCAAAGGAATATTATGCCCATCGAAAATAGGTATTAATTTAATTGCATCCTTAAGTAACACAATTTGGTTAGATTGAAGCACCATTGTGGCGTTGTTACGATTTAATTGATCTGAAGGAAGTAAATTATTAGGCTGATTTCGAGTATCAATAACGATGGGTTGAAATGAATTGCTCACAATGCACTGAATAGACTGTGCGTTTATTCTATATGTATTCAATAAGCTTCTGCATATACGTTATAAAGATATAACTAAAAGTTTAAAGTTAAAATATAATGTATGTATACTTTCTTATAAGAGTACATTTATAGTTATAATAAAAAGTTAACATAACTAACTAATATGCTAATATGCTTTGCTTAAAATGTAGTCAAAATTCTATATTAAAAACATGAATATTTATAAATGTAATTTTTTTTATATAAAGTATACTTGTAAATTATACGACTACTTAAGATTTGATGTTTTTCATTTAAACATAACAATATTCAATATAGTTTGAATGCTGTTAATACAAGAAGTACATTCATAATTATTCTTATTCAAACTTGTATTTATGTATTTATACATAAATAGTTATGAATGTTTAATGCCCAAATAAAACGAATATTTAATAACATATAATAAAGTTAGAATGTTGTTATGAATATTATAACATGTGTATACAACTAATAAAAGTCTCAATGTAATGTTTAATGTATACTGCTAGTTTTGCAATTTTAATAAAGTCTTAATAAGACAAAAATGTAGTGCAATATGTTATAATAATTGTAATTACATTGTAATTGCCGCTTTAAGATATATTAAAAAGTATGTTTAAAAAATCTATGTAAGTTTAAAGTTATAGAAAATAATATAAAAAGTATTACTATAAAAAGAGTATGAAAACAAAAAAAAACGCTCTCTTAGAATAAAGAAATTATATAAACTAAGAATTAAACTTATTACAGTAACTTAAATGTATAGTTTAATATTATTTTTGAAGAATAAAATGGAATATTAGAAATAATACATAATAGGACAAGAGTCCTTCGCTTTTCTTCTCATTTGGAGTTCTTGGTATATGCACCTTTAGTTATTTGCATGTATGCACAGTTGCATACATGCGTAGGTACGTTTCGGTATGCTGACCCTCGCAACGACGCGCCTATACAGGGGAAAACTTGCTTATCGCTGGTACTGCATACATTCCGACGTCTAGACATCTTCCCGCGCCGCTTGCCCCTATTCTCCGGTGCCGATCCTGAATGACCTTGTAGATAATTTCGGAAAAAACTCGGCAGAATAAGCGTAGTCGGCCTTTAACGAGTTTGGTTGAGCAGCTGTGTACGCGAGACCTATTGGTCATTTTTTTCACGTTCAAGATGTGTATACGTGAACGTTTTACATTGCATTTTAAATAAAAATGCTTAAAAATTTGATGGATGTCACAAATCTTCATCTATTTAAAAAAATAAAAATAAGTGTCCTTTATTTTTGCTTCCTGAAAAGAGGAAGCTTTGTGATAGTAAAAAAAAGTTTTTCTAATAACATGTTAGATACAGGTTTTGAGACATAAGGAATCAGAATACACTGTTTTTAAAAATGTCCGTATGGATGTGTGTGTGAGTGTGTGTGTGTGTGTGTGTGTGTGTGTGTGTGTGTGTGTGTGTGTGCGCGCGTGCGTGCGTGCGAGCGTCTGTGTGGGTATACGTGTGATATATAATATCATCGACACAGTGAAAATGTATTTAAAAGAGCATAAACTTTCCTATATTTTACGACCCAAAATTTTGGATAAGATGTTTCCTTTCTTTTGTTATACACGGAAACGTAATTTTTTGTTTAAACGGTGATATCGAGAAATCTTTGATCGAAAATTTTTGAAAAAAAAAAAAGTGTAGGACAATGGAGGAGATTATTCTGTAATATTTTTGATTCATTTTGTTTTTTATACTTCAGAAAAAAATCATTTTTTAAAAAACATCGATAATCTATAGCAAACGATAACTTCAGTAAAACGGCATTATTCCTTCAAAAAATTTCCAAAAAGGTAGCTTTTTACTAATTTTTGGTTTAGTTCTTTGCCCATATCATGAGGACTTTAAGGTTTTACGATATTCGTAGTTATATATTTCTTTTCTTCAGTTTTGATTACTTATTTCTTGGGTATCACACGGTAATTTTTAACCAATGAAGGCTTATTTTTTTCGTCCTTTGATCAATAATTTAAATCAAAAAGAATCTTCAAGATTCATCACATCGTTTTTGTTTTATAACGTTTTTTAATTTATACTTTATTTTACAAAAAAATTTTGATTGCTGATTTCTTGCATATTACGCGATAATTTTTGACGATTTGAGAATGTTTAAGATTTATCTATATGTTTTTGTATTATAACGTTTTTCCATTTTTATGATATTTACGTTTTTAAATAAATAATTTTTTAAATAAATCCGTTGTTGATAAACTCGAACAAAAATACGAAAATATTTTATTTGTAAAAGTAGTATATATTATATTCATAAATTAAATTTAATCAACAATTATTCATTGCAGAATTGATTACACAGGCCGACAAAATTTTCCTGAATCAATAACCCAGAGACCAGACCATACTTTTCCGAAGGTTTTTGGCACGCTGAATCCAAATCCGGCCTCAGAATTGCTCTATCACCTCAGGTTTTCGAGATATCCTAACCTAAAAGTGCAAAAATCACCGTTTTTGGCTGTTTTTGAGGTTATGTTATGCCGCTAACTGATTTTTTAATACAAAACGATCAGCGGCATCTGAAAGTACTAGTCTTGCCCTTCAAAATTCATTTTTGCTTGTTTCGATTCGACTTTTCCTTCTCGAGATATATCACTTTCAATCTGTAATGTATCAGTGTTTCTTATCTACTAGACATCCTATCCCATAGTTCCGTTTATACTCGGATAAACAAACTCTTCCTGATATTGCTGTCAAACCGCTTGCAAATGCATACCTGGTAGTTTTTGGGGTCACTGATCACAAATCTGGAGTCAGAATCTCCGAATTCAAAATCGCGGATCCAATATGGCGGCTATGATTACCACGATCCGTAGTAAGTCACCAAAAACACTGGAAAAGCTCTGGAGATCGGTTACTCGGGGGTTTTCAGGGTCGCTGATCTTAAATCTGGAGTCAGAATTTCCGAATTCAAAATGCCGGATCCAAAATGGCGGTTATGATTACCACGATCCATAGTAAGTCACCAAAAACACTGGAAAAGCTCTGGAGATCGGTTACGCGGGGGTATTCGGGGTCGCTGATCTCAAATCTGGAGTCAGAATTTCCGAATTCAAAATGGCGGATCCAAAATGGCGGTTATGATTACCACGATCCATAGTAAGTCACCAAAAACACTGGAAAAGCTCTGGAGATCGGTTACGCGCGGGTTTTCGGGGTCGCTGATCTCAAATCTGGAGTCAGAATTTCCAAATTCAAAATGGAGGATCAAATATCGCGACTATCGTTGCCAAGGGCCATAGCCATAGTTGACCAAAATCTTGGAAATGGTCTTTTAAGTCGTCACTTGGAAGTTTCCCGATTCTCCGAGCTCGAATCTGCAGTCAAATATTCCAAGTACAGAAGTACCTACTGACCCACCCAATATGTTACAAAATGACGGATGTAATATAGCAGCTAGTCTTACATAAAGAACCTCACTTTGACTTCTTATGAAAACGTTGTCGTTGCTCCTGAAACGATCGTTTATATGACTTGCGCCTATAGACAGTCGATACGTTATGTCTATGCAGAGACCAGCAGTAGTCCGCCATCATCCGCTCATCCCACCTACCTTGAAAATGCCGCTCCTTTTGTTTGAAATCCTGATGAAAGCGTTCACCCATTTCTTCGCTGAATGCGCCATTATTCTCAGGAAAGTAGTCTAAATGAGAAAACAAAAAGTGCAATTTCATACTCATCAGGCACCCTAATTTTTGGAAATTCGTTAGCATCGTAGATACAATAGATTTGTACTTTGGATCTCGATAGTTTCCTAAAAAATTGTCTGTGACACTTTTGAAGCTCATCCAAGCATCTTTTTGTACGGGTGTCATGGTTTTTACAAAATCATCGTCTTTCATAAGTTTTCTAATATCAGGCCCAACAAATATGCCTTCTTTAAGTTTAGCATCCGACAAATGCTTAAACTTGGATGCAATGTACTGGAAACATTCGCCTTCTTTGTCTAAAGCTTTAGTAAATTGCTTCATAAAGCCAAGCTTGAGATGCAATGGAGGCAATAGGATTCGACGGGTGTCGACAAGACTCTCATGAATGACATTGTGTTCACCAACCTTCAACTGGATTCTTTGTGGCCAATTTTTCTTTACCCAGTGCTCCTGTCGGGAACGACTGTTCCAAAGGCAGAGAAAACACGGATGTCTCGTGTTTCCCGACTGCAAACCTACTAAAATATTTATCATTTTGAAGTCACCACAAATCAACCATTTGTGCTCATTATAATAATTGACTTTTTCAAGAAAAAATTGAAAGCTTTCGTACGATTCTTTCAATACGGTGGAATGGCCAATGGGAATTGCCGCATATTTATTTCCATTATGAAGCAGTACTGCTTTAAGACTATCTGTTGAAGAATCTATAAAGAGTCGCCAGTTCTCCGGCTTATAAACTTCTTCTATCTCATATAAACTAATCAAACCTTTAATATCGTTGCAATATACAAGGGAATTCTCTTTAGTAAAATACTTCACGAACTTATTATCTCTTTTCCTGTAGACGGAAATTTTTGTCCCAGGGGATAGAAGATTTCTTTCTTTGAGTCTGGAAGCGCATAGCTCTGCCAAATCTTTACTCAAATTCAATTCCCGCACAAAATCATCCAGAGCATTTTGATCAAAAAGTTGCGGTTTTCCGTCGTCAAAAGAAAATTCATCGTCACTGCTTTCGGCCTCGTCACTTTCAATCGTTTGCCTTTCTTGCTCCGCTTGTGGCTGAGGAACAGTATTTGTATTCCGTTCTATTTTTCCAATTTTTGGTGGTGTTACACTAAGCACCTTAGGATACACAAGCAAATGTTTATTTGTATGGTTTCTACCAGTTATATCACATCCACAAAAGTAGCAGTCATCATCATGATTTCTAGGTTCACGCCACACTACTGTTTCAATTACAACATCCTTTTTTATACTATTCCAGTTTTTCAAAGTTCGGCGACAATCTTCACAAATAGAATTAGGAACCCAGGGTTTATTTAGATTTCTCATAGGCGTTTGATAACATTCTTCGAACTGTGCTCTTATTGTATCACTGATGTTTCTACGGTAAGTTTTTGCCTCAAACTTTCCGCAAACATTGCAAAATTTATTAACTTTATTTGCGCACGGGATTCTCGACATTGTAGATGACTAATCCGTTAGCCTGTCGCTCAAACACGATCTCTAACACGGAAAGTCTTATGTTTCTTGAAAGCACTGAGTGATCTACACTGGATGTACATCAGATCCATACATGCACACTACGACGTTAATGTATCTAATACCGTATTGATTTATTTATGGGTTGATGACTAATCCGTTAGCCTGTCGCTCAAACGCGATCTCTAACACGGAAAATCTTGTTTTTCTTGAAAGCACTGGCTGATCTACACTGGATGTACATCAGATTCATACATGCACACTACGACGTTAATGTATCTAATACCGTATTGATTTATTTATGTGTTGATGACTAATCCGTTAGCCTGTCGCTCAAACGCGATCTCTAACACGGAAAGTCTTGTTTTTCTTGAAAGCACTGGCTGATCTACACTGGATGTACATCAGATTCATACATGCACACTACGACGTTAATGTATCTAATACCGTATTGATTTATTTATGGGTTGATGACTAATCCGTTAGCCTGTCGCTCAAACGCGATCTCTAACACGGAAAGTCTTGTTTTTCTTGAAAGCACTGGCTGATCTACACTGGATGTGCATCAGATTCATACATGCACACTACGACGTTAATGTATCTAATACCGTATTAATTTATTTATGGGTTGATGACTAATCCGGTAGCCTGTCGCTCAAACGCGATCTCTAACACGGAAAGTCTTGTTTTTCTTGAAAGCACTGGCTGATCTACACTGGCTGTACATCAGATTCATACATGCACACTACGACGATCATGTATCTAATACCGTATTGATTCAGATTTCAAACAAAAGGAGCGGCATTTTCAAGGTAGGTGGGATGCATAGACATAACGTATCGACTGTCTATAGGCGCAAGTCATATAAACGATCGTTTCAGGAGCAGCGACAACGTTTTCATAAGAAGTCAAAGTGAGGTTCTTTATGTAAGACTAGCTGCTATATTACATCCGTCATTTTGTAACATATTGGGTGGGTCAGTAGGTATTCTGTACTTGGAATATTTGACTGCAGATTCGAGCTCGGAGAATCGGGAAACTTCCAAGTGACGACTTAAAAGACCATTTCCAAGATTTTGGTCAACTATGGCTATGGCCCTTGGCAACGATAGTCGCGATATTTGATCCTCCATTTTGAATTTGGAAATTCTGACTCCAGATTTGAGATCAGCGACCCCGAAAACCCCCGCGTAACCGATCTCCAGAGCTTTTCCAGTGTTTTTGGTGACTTACTATGGATCGTGGTAATCATAACCGCCATTTTGGATCCGCCATTTTGAATTCGGAAATTCTGACTCCAGATTTGAGATCAGCGACCCCGAAAACCCCCGAGTAACCGATCTCCAGAGCTTTTCCGGGATTTTTTGTGACTTACTACGGATCGTGGTAATCATAGCCGCCATATTGGATCCGCCATTTTGAATTCGGAGATTCTAACTCCAGATTTGTGATCAGTGACCCCAAAAACTACCTGGTATGCATTTGCAAGCGGTTTGACAGCAATATCAGGAAGAGTTTGTTTATCCGAGTATAAACGGGGCTATGGGATAGGATGTCTAGTAGATAAGAAACACTGATACATTACAGATTGAAATCGATATATCTCGAGAAGGAAAAGTCGAATCGAAACAAGCGAAAATGAATTTTGAAGGGCAAGACTAGTACTTTCAGATGCCGCTGGTAGTTTTGTATTAAAAAATCAGTTGGCGGCATAACATAACCTCAAAAACAGCCAAAAACGGTGATTTTTGCACTTTTAGGTTAGGATATCTCGAAAACCTGAGGTGATAGAGCAATTCTGAGGCCGGATTTGGATTCAGCGTGCCAAAAACCTTCGGAAAAGTATGGTCTGGTCTCTGGGTTAAAAATCTTGTCGGCCTGTGTTATTGACAATTGAAAGGAATGTAACTTGATATGCAGAAACTTTTTAAGTTTTTACACAATTTAAATATTTTCTCATAATCTATGCGGTACTGTTGTATTAGTTCAAAAAATATTTTATTTATTTAAGACCATAAATTGAGTTTAAACATAGTAAGAAATATTAACTTTCATTCATTCACAGTTACAAATTGTCTTGAATTATTTAAAATATAATTTAAATTGTTAATTTATTTAAAATTTTGTCTAATAGGTGTGTGTAAAGAACATTTATTAAAACCCCCATTTTTATCACAAAAATATGTGTTTACTCCAATAACTTGTAAAAAAAATGTATTTAATAGTTTCAAAATAAGCGAACACTGTGGAGCATTTTTTAGTTAATCTATATATTTTTTGTTTTCTTATCCAATCCAATTTGTAAATGTACTTTGAACTCCCCCCTACCCACACGTAAGGAACCGTAAATATATCGTGACACCTACCGCCTTGCTTAAGTAAGATTTTCTCGTTGAAAGGGGAAGGAGGACGGGTAACAACTTACTATATCAAAACAATTTGATTATCCGGCGACAAATTACTTCTTAAATTTATTTTAATGGGGGAATTGCATATAGATGACAAAAATGTGGTGATTTCCGGGATGTTTTGACATAGGAAGGATTTATTTAAACTTATTGAAACTTTTCATACGCATCAATGTATATTTGTAGTAAAAAAAAAATTTAAGAATTTGGTAATGATATATTTGGGTATACAGCGCTCGTGCACAGCTGCTCCGGCGTCAAGACTCTCAATCGTCGAGAAACTTAGCATCCATTAAAGTAGTCCGAAACAAAGAAATCCGATAAATTTACGATTAGTTTGAATATATGCGCGTTAGAAAAGAATTATATGATTTTTGCGAAAAAATCAGCTTTTATTTAGCAATAAAATGTTTATAATAGTATATTTTATATATTCGTGGTTCATCTGGCGGAGAATGTGATTTTGTATAAGTACTCCTCGAAATAGGTTGATTGGTTGAAAATTTACCGAAATATCTTTCCCGCAAATGTGACAAAAGTCGTTTCGATAAAAACGCGTTTTCGGATAATTACAGTTGTGTAATGCTAACCTGCAATTCCTGGGTTATGCAATAGATATTCACACTCATCAAATAACTACTGTTGTTTGCTTTGCTCGAGTATTTGAGCAGTTCGAGCTTATTTGGTGCTGATATGGCTGCGTCGGTCGTGCCGATGCAGCCGCGCCGCGTTGTTCGCATCAGCATAATTTTTACACTGCACACCGATTTTCAATTGCAGAAGTACCACTGTTTTGAGGATAGCAAAATATTCTTTATTTGAAGTCGCCAGCTGTATATGCGGCGATTTTGATAGTCCCTAAGCCGGAGTTGAATTACTTTGAAACCAAACGCCAAACAGTGCTTTTATAAAACTTTCGTTTGAATTTTGAGTGTGACCGCCCAAACAATTATGAAAAAGATCACCGTTCGACAAGTACATGCTTTTGTACATCGACATGGAAAGGAGGTGAATGGTCGAAACATTGTCTTTTGGCCTCAGCAACATGCCATTTATACCAGTTCTCGATGTCTAGCAGACAGTTATCGTATAACATATTTGTACTAGCAGCAAACGCCTCGCTCGCTCTCGCTCGCTCGCTCTCGCTCGCTCGGTTGTACTTCGGTGATGCTTATGTTAAATATATAAATTTTAAATAACTGTATTTTATAAATGTAATCTATTGTATATGAATTTGTAATTAAATATAAATTAACATTTTTAAAAGATATTAAACTTATTCAATTATAATTATTAAGGTGAATGATACATTTAAATTGTTAATAATTGTAAAATCAATTTTATTAGTAATGGGCGCGGTAGCACTTGCTGTCAAGTATAAGTACGAACAGCGCTACTATATATATAGTGCTTGTCTACCGGATGACGTTCAATTTGTCTGTTTTATTGCATATTATATATATATATATATATATATATATATATATATATATATATATATAAAATTTATATATACATTTGTAGACATTTCTAATAAATTGTATTAGTGTTTTGTTGAACTTTCTTAATTACATAAAGAAGTAAATAATAGAGATAGCAGTGAACCATTGATTTTCAGAGTTAAATTCAATTATTAAAGTCTGATGTTGTTACATCTTTCTCAAAAACTAAGTTAACATATAAAAAGAAAAAAAAAGACAAGTTAATGTATGAATAGTGGCTGAACTTAATTAAGTTAATAGGATATCAAACATCAGGTAAGTTTTTAGTTCATTATTAATTTATGCAATTAATATTGTTATTAATATATCTAAAACATGACAATTTGTGTAATATTTTTTTGATTTTTTTTCAGGTAATTAACAAATATCATTTGCCTAAAATATTTGTTTTAATTATTAATATACTAATTATAAATAAATTATCAACAATTATTATTTGATGTTAAATTTATGTATTTATGTCAATGGTAGATATTTTTAATATGGATTTCCATTAATGAGTTATCAAATTTGAAATTTTAATGTGCCGCTGTAAATTACCCATTTAAAGTATATCGTG
>OX424576.1:83801120-84036120 GCA_949152435.1 Gastracanthus pulcherrimus
CAGGGGAGGAAGTTCTAGAATCACGAGCCTTGTGCTCTAAACGAGTAGAGGCGCGTATCAATACGCGATCCCGGAACCGAGAGCTCTTTCACACCATTCCTACTGGAAGTCCTGGCTGTGTTTTTACCAAAGAGAGCCGCAAGATACGGAGGTTGTGCCATATTTATTGCTTTATACAATAATAACCCCGCAAAGTACGATCTTCTTTCCTTTATGGTAATCCAGCCAAGATATTTCCTGTGAGGAGTGATGTACTCGTCCCTTCTAACACGACATATGTATCTCACACATGAATTTTGAAGTTTTTGTAACTTCGTCTCAAGCTCATCAAACACATCAAGGTGCACCACGGAACAGTCATCTAAATGTAGCACTACCAGCGCGCATGCAAGCTGTTTTCTCAACGCCTGGGTGGTGCATGAACTAAAAAATCGTAGGCTGTTAAGAGCACGATTTACCTTCTTTCCAACTGCATCAACCTGCAGTTTCCACGTAAGTTTAGAGTCCATGCCAACACCAAGGTTTGTGATAGAGTCAGAAAAAGGCACATGTACGCCTTCCTTAAACTCAATGCCGGACAAATCAAGATCCTGCAGCCGATTGATGTTGTGCTCGAAGCCAAAAATGATCGCTTTTGTTTTACCGAGATTGAGTCGCAGTCCGGATGCTTTGGCCCACTCCGACACTGCCCGCGCAACAGCCGACATGCGACTGATACCCACATGAAGATCTCGCCATGTCACTTGAGTGTAGGTTTGCAAGTCGTCCGTGTATAACAAGTGTTCAACATCACCACCAGCCAGTACGTCTTGTAAGCCATTCATGTAAAGACTGAATAACAAGGGCCCCAGGACTGAGCACTGTGGCACGCCGAGATTGGTCCAATCTGATTCCCCATTTATATTAGTAATGACTTTTTGTCTACGACATGTAATGTATGACTTAAGCCACAGGAGAACGCTCCTGGAGAAACCCATGCGCAACAGCTTACGCAGTAGCTTTGAATGTGAAATAGTGTCGAATGCTTTACTGAAATCGAATGATAATAAAATAGTCAACAGTTTCTTTTTGCTATTAATTTCTGTTCTGATTTCTTCGGTGAATTTCAGTAATGCTGTCTGAGTGCTGTGATGTTGTCAAAAACCGGTTTGCATTGGATCAAGAATATTTTTTGTCCTCAAAAAGTCGGTAATTTGGTCATGGACAATTTTTTTCAGGACTTTGGACCTTTTTCAAAGTGACAAGGTGAGCTCCTTTCCAAGACCCCGGGAAAATGCCATTTGAGAGGGAGGAATTAAAGCTTTTCGCGACATGGTGACCCACTAACGGAAGAGCCTTGGCCACCACATTTTGTGGGATTCCGTCCTCACCTCTAGCCTGTGACGAGAAATGGGCAACAACCAAGACTACGTCAGAGAAGGTGTTTTTTCTGAAAATAAAACCGTCATCACTAGCTAGCTACTTTATCAATCGCAGCCATGAGGTTGATGCTGAGGCATTCAAGTTGGTGGTCGATGTCTGTATCTGAGCCATCAAGCGGCGACCAGTGATAGTCAGCAAGGTGAGAGAGGAGGTCGTCTTGCTGTATAGATTTAAAATCCCGATAGCTAAACGAGTTAGCTACAGGGAATACAGCAGTTTCAACCCCAATCTGAACCTCTATGATGTGGTGACTGGGAAGAGGCGTCGCCTGATTACTACTACTAAGCACTATGTCATTGTCATCAGTCATTATTACGTATATATATGGGTGAGCCATGGTCTACTATACGAAAATTAAAGTCATCAGCAAGTCGCAAACAAATTTTGCATCGTCTGAAGTCTTGAGTAAATTCGCATTCAGATCGCCCATGATTATTTTGTGGCTATAATCTTGAGTGTGCGTGGTGAGTTGATCGATAACATGAGAGCTCTAGAGAAATGGGACGTGAGGTCGTCTATAAATAAGTGCAACAAAGACGGGCGGTAGACTACCCTGCTGCACACTGCATACGATATATTCTCGAATAAGCGGCTTTCCCTCCTTTGTAGTCGATGAACTGCACAGAAGGTTGGCTTTGAAGGTGTTATGAATATATAAGACTAACCCGCTTCCGAATTTGTTACGATCGACTGTAATGCAAAAATAGCCATTGATCTGAGTACGATCACTCTCAACGTCAGGGCAGAGGTGCGACTCAGCAACTCAGCAACAATTTTGAGGGTTTACTATACATATATTGAGGAACAAAAATATATTTTTTTTACATTTAAATACAAAATGGCGGCTATACAGCGAATCTCGTGAGAAGCCTTTTTCAAACTGGGAGAACAGATTACTCGTAAACCATTGCTTGTATTTGATTCAAATTTTTACTGTAGCTTCACAAATAGATTCTCTGAAGAAGTACGTAGCCGTTTTTCGATTGAATGTAAATTTTTTTTTATAAACAATATACATCGTATTTTTTACATCGATTTTTTGAAAAAAATCGACTTCTTTTCAGAATTGCGCAATTTCTACAAAAATTGAAATACAAAAACGCTAAGTACTTCCAAAGTTAACGTGATATAGATTAAGAATTTCTTTGGTTTCTGTTCCAGGTCTCATACTTTCCGAGAAAAGTGTTCTCCCGTTTGGAGGTTTGAGAAAAAGTCTTCTCACGAGATTCGCTGTATAGCCGCCATTTTGTATTTAAATGTAAAAAAAATATATTTTTGTACCTCAATATATGTATAGTAAACCCTCAAAAAAGAAATTTGATCCCTTCTTTCCTACTCTTGTAAAAAATCGTACAAATTAGGCATTTTTTCGGGCCGCTAGAGTGGTGTTACCCCGGAACGCATTAATAATTACATCCAATTTGTTTTCAAGAGAAGCATTGTGCCTACCATGCGCACTGTCAATATTTTTAGAGGTCGAGTTGGCATACTCCACTAGAAACGAGACCGTTGTTCTCTTTTTAATCGAGGTCGCATCCAACATTCGCAATGCCGATGCGTTTATTGCATTGACGCTGCTGTTTTGCATCCCGAACAACTGCGGTGCGTCCTGTGCTCTCGTTGAAGTCTCCGCTCCCACGGCCATAGCTTCGCTCGGGAATTCCCCACTATGCCCGGCTATCATGCTGGAAATGGGTTAGCCGTGTGACATCACCGGAGACGACGACACCAATCGGAGCTTACTATTAACGGGGACGGGACGTAGCCATGACAAGGCGGAAAGCGGGGAGCTGGTGGGCGCGGCCCTGCGTATCGGATTGGCCCGCTGTGCAGCCGTCGTCCTCTAATTGGCTGCAGTGGACAAGACTAGCTCCTTCTCTTTCGCACTCGCAGCGGTGTTGCTCTTCATACATGGGGCTGGGGCTGCCGACTCGAGCGAACACTTCCTCGACTCTGTGCACTCCTGACACGTTACAGGTTTAGGTTGGAGCTGAAGTGCGATGCGTTGTGCGCGGGTGAGTACAACGAGGAGTTTGCAGTCTGGGTCACAACTAATTTTACACAAGCAACACTTACGTAATGCATTGCTGCTCCTGTGAATCTCACCGCAGATGGCACTTGTCGACCATGCTGGTAGTGGTGACAGAGTAGAGACGCTCTGCAGATGAAATAGGCGATGTTGTTACCTGGAGACAGCAGATGTCAACTCGGTGCGATGTTGATTGTTCGTCAAGTCAGCAGATGGCGTGTAGGTAAAGAGGGCGCTCTGCATGCACTGCTCCAGCTGCCTGGGACCTCTGTGTTCTCGATGGCCAGTGCTCAACTCCTGCCTCTCTGTCGCTTTCTCAGCTCCTAACTTCAAAACTGGCTGCGATGATGTTGCCGTTTCAAGGAGAAAATACCCTGCAAGTTCACCAGTACAGCTGAAGATAATAACTGCAGGGGTGACTTGTATGTATGCCCTTGCAAGGAACTGAAACAAATAGGCCCGCAGGTACAAGGGCGGCAGAGAAAGGTCTAGATAGCAGGAGCTACTTAGTAAGAGCAGGTGTACTTACGGAGCCGCCGAGCAGAGAGAGAGAGAGAGAGAGAGAGAGAGAGAAGGAGAGAGAGAGGAGAGAGAGAAAGAGACAGAGAGAGAGAGAGGGGGGAACAAAAAAGAGAAGTAGGAAACTTATATAGATAATTAGATAAGGATTTGTGTATTGTGATTGAAGGATAGATAAAAGCTATGATCATTTAAGACGGAACCTCTTTTTCCTGATATGGATGCTATGTGCAGTAGCTTTGATAAATTGAAATTAAGTTTAGAAAAGTAATCTTTCTGTATTGAAAACAAAATTCATATATTATCGTATTATTGTAAAAAAAAACTTTAGTAAAATAAACATTTTTGATAGTTTTTTAATTAAAAACGTTGAATGTAAATTTTATCATTTTTAATGAATTATTCATAAAATTTATAAATTTTTATTTTATATTCGTTACAGGTTGATGAAGTGTATAAGTTTCATAAAGTTGATTTTTCTTTATCTAATAAAAAATTTAATAATATACAAAACAAGTTTGAAATTGTTCTAAAATCAGATTCCATGGTTGAGGAGACGATGTCTAGCAGAAAGAATTTACTCATTGTTGTCACAAAGGAAAAGTAGAATTGCCAGAAAATTCTGCATACCCAAATCGATTAAAGCAATTAGCAACAGAATTATCAGAAGATAGTATTAATTTTCGCAAAAATATTAGGTCATATAATAATGCTTTAGCTTTTGCAAGTTTTGGAGCAAATTATGACAATATGTTTGGTTTTGGACCGCAAGTTATCAGAATTTGTGTCAGATATATCAGAATATTTATGCATTGCATCCAAATGAAAATGAAACTTGCAAATATGGACAAATATACGTTCTGGATAATGAATTGGCTACAAACTGAACGGAAAAGTAATAAAAATAATTATGATACAAAATTATAATTGTTACGTAAATTAGATAGCTTATTAAGAGATATTATTCCTTATGCTAATGCTTATAAAATGATGCATGAAGTAGGAAAATAAGAAATAGAACGATGCGCGAAAATAGGTATTCCACCAAAAACAATAACCATGTCCATAAAACGAAACGAAAGATTAGATAAAAATATATATAATGAAGCTACTTGTAATGAAGTTGCGATGGTATTTGTAGGTAAAGATGGTCTACCTCCAGCAGAGCGTGATATTGTTTTATATTCAAGACATGAAGAGCCAGTTAGTATTCCACTAATAAATAAACACACTGACCATGACTTACGCACTTATTTATCCAAATGGAGGATACGGATGGATGCCTCATATGAAATGTAAATATAGTAATAATAATATTTCAAATTTGCAATTTTATAATTATAGACTATATGTAAAAAATGGATTTAATCCGTATCTTAATTTGGGAAAATTTTCTCAACAGGCAATAATCGATGCATTTGTAAAAGTTGAAAGCTCAAGATCATATTTTATAAGAAAAAATCAAAACATTTTAAGAAGCGATTGTTATAAAGGTGTAATGGATTATTTACATATGAAAAAAGAATCCGAAAATATTAAAATTGGAAAAATGGTCATTTTACCGGCAAATTTTACCGGAAGTGCAAGATTTTTAAAACATAATTATATTGATTCAATGACCCTCGCGAATCGTTATGGAAAACCTGACTTATTTATAACAATGGCATGTAATCCAAACTGGAAGGAAATGACTGAAAATCTAGAAAAATATGAAACTGCAATTGATAGGCCAGATATTGTTGTTAAAGTGTTTCACCAAAAAGTAAAAGAATTTAAACAATTAGTAGTTAAAGAAGGACTTTTAGGAAAATGTATCGCTTATACCTATGTTATTCAATTTCAAAAGGGAGGACTTCCACATATGCATATGCTATTATTTCTAGATGAAAAAAATAAAATCAATACTCCTGAAAAAGTCGATGAACTTATAAGTGCAGAAATTCCAAGTGAAGATATTTATCCACATTTACATAATATTGTAAAACAATTTATGATACATGGTCCTTGCGGAGAACAAAACATGGATTCTCCTTGTATGGATAAAAATACAAAAAAATGTACGAAAAACTTCCCTAACGAGTATAATAAACCAACAACTTTTGGATCATCTGGATATTCATAATATATGCAAAGAGTATGAATATGACGAGATAAAGCAATATGATAATACAAGGTATTGATGTCCACCAGAAGCTATGCATAAATTATTAGAATATATTTTACATCAAATATTACATGCTATTATACGATTAGCTATTCATGATGAAGATGAGCAAGAAGTATACTTTGAAGAAGGAAAAGAAGAACAAATAATAAATAAAATTGTAGAAGCAACTTTAAATGTATATTTCAAATTAAATAAAGTTGATTCTGAAGCACGAAACTATTTATATTTCGAAATACCAATATTTATGTGTTTGATAATAAAACAAAAACATGGAATAAAATAAATAAATCTAGTAAACCTATATTAAGCAGAATGTATTTAGTAAATCCAAAAGATTGTCAAAGATATTTTATTAGATTATTACTTTTACATGTTAAAGGATCAACTTTATTTCAAGAATTGCGTACTGTCAATGGTATTGTATATCCTTCTTTCTATGAAGCTGCTGTCGATAAACAGTTAGTAAATGAAGATGAAGAATGGGATAGATGTTTAGAAGAAGCGACACAAGTATAATTTCCTACTGTTCTTTGTGAATTATTTGCATTTATTTGTATTTTTCACAATCCTATTAACGCAAGAAATTTGTATGAAAAATACAAACATTTTTTTTATCACCTAGTTATAACAACACATATAAACAAATGTGATGATGTGGCGAAATTCGATGAAAAAAATAATGCATTTGATGAATTGTAAATTAAAGTCGATTCATTAAAAGATCAACAAAAAACTATTTATGACAATGTTTTAGAATGTTTAAATAAGAATATTATCCAGGAGGAAGTGAATAACGTTATTTACTCAACTTTTTAATAGACCATCTAAATTTCTATAATATACCAAAAACAGTACACACATCATTCAAATTACCTCTTAATATAACTGAATGTACTACACGCAAAATAAAATCTAACTCGAAGGACGGTAGAAAATTAAAAGAAGTGCAAATTATAGTATAGGATGAAATATCTGTGACTTCAAAATTTGCTTTTGAAGCGGTTGATCGTCTTTTTCAAGATTTATGTGATGTAGAAGAAATATTGGGTGGTAAAACTATGCTTATTTCAGGAGATTTTAGATAAACGTTACCAGTTGTTCGACATGGTAGTCGTATTGAAGTTATTGAAAATTCAGTTAAGTATAGTTACTTACGGTCAAATTTTAGACGCATGATGTTGAATAAATATTTTCGAGTATCTGATGACGATAATAATTTTAAACAATGGCTATTAGATGTCGGTGAAGGAAAACATTCAAATATTTATGAAGAAGAAAATGAATTACTTGAAATACCTGATGATATAATGACAAGAGAAAACGACATCGTTGTTGAAATTTTTGAACATGAAATAAAAATAAATGATGAAAATTTGAATGATAAAGTTATACTGGCTCCAACAAACAATAATGTAATTGAAATTAATAATAAAATAATGGCTAAAATGGAAGGACGAACTGTTGAATATTTAAGTATAGATTCAGCAGAAGATGATGAAGAAACGTAGAAAATATGGATGTTATGGACTTCCACCGCATAAATTGCAATTAAAAGTTGGTGCAATTGTAATCCTTCTCAGAAACTTAAATTTAAACGAAGGTCTTTGTAATGGAACCAGATTATCAATAAAGAAGAAAATTAAATATTCGATTCAAGCAGGAATTTTAAATGGAAAAAATGCTGGAAAATTAGTATTAATACCAAAAATAACATTATCACCAACCAAAGAAGAAATACCATTTAATATGCATGGAAAACAAAATCTGATAAAGAGTATTTATAAACAACTGCAGCATTCAAATGACTGTATATGCTGACATTAAAAAAATTTTCATAACAACTTAAATACAAATTTTATAAAACGGCTGCAATATTGACAAAAATACATGTGCTGAAAATCTGATAAAAGTATTGATAAACGGCTGCAACATTTAAAAGAATTAATTTAAAGGATGTATGCGCTGACATTGTAAAAATTTACAAAACAACATAAAATGCGCAGAAAATCTGATAAAAATATTGATTTTGACTTTTCAAAAATATATGATTCTCGAAAATTATACCTTAGCAGCAGGTCATCGTCGTGAGAGTCGGATAACAACAGAATCATGTTGGCTAACCCGGCGAGGATATAAAATATATTTTCTTTGCTTTAGATGGAGGAGTGCCAAATTTCTTTTGAATAACTACAAAACCAGTCTCTCCCTACAGATTGCTTTCCAAGTGTAGTATCAGGTACGAAAATTGTCTGATTTTTAGATGTATTATGATTTTTGGACATTAATGCATTAGTATGTATATTTTTATTATACAATTATGAAATATATTAAAATAATAATAATGCAAAGAGTGAATAGTGATGAAAATAATTTAGATTCTATGACTGAAATTTGTAAACATTATAAAGCTAAACATTTTGTATTCGAATATAGAATGTATAAAGAATTCTTTAATAGTTGTCACAGAGAAAAATAGAAGTGCCGAATAATCCTGTTTACCCAGAACGGTTAAAAGAATTAGCTACAGAATTCTCAGAAAATAGGCATATTTGCAAGAATATTAGGTTATGCAATAATGCCTTAGCTTTTGTAACTTATGGTACAAATATACGATGTCCAGGAGTCAGGGTGACCCACCCCCCCCCCCCCCCCGTCGACGAGACATCATCTACGAAGAAGAGCACCAAGGAAATAGTGTATTTACAAAAAAAAATTTCCCTGTAAACGATGTGCAGATGTCAGGGTGACCCCCAGGTCGACGCGACGTGATCTACGAGGAAGAACACCAAGTGAATAGAAGATTTAAAAACAAAAATTTCCTGTAGACGATGTCCAGGTGTCAGGGTGACCCACAGGTCGACGCGACATCATCTACAAGGAACAGCACAAGTAAATAGTAGATTTAGAAGAAAACAAATTTCCTGTAGACGATGTCTAGGTGTTAGTGTGTCCCACAGGTCAACTCGACATCATCTACGAGGAAGCGGACCAAGTAAATAGCAGATTTACAAAAAATAAGAATTCCCTGTAGACGATGTCCAGGTGTCAAGGTGACCCCCAGGTCGTCGAAACGTCATCTTCAACAGTGGCCGTCCACCAGTGGTGCCAACTTAAAAATGTAACTCTTAAAAAATGTCATTCTTGATAAAAAAAATATGTATTTATAAAAATGGGAGAACCGGAGAACCAAAAGTGGATCCACTTTAATATTCATATTTGTATTTGTTGAATACAGATGTTTATATGTTGATCTAATCACTTTTTTCATCTTTTCCACAAAATCGGTGTTACGTCGAATGGCTAATCTGTAATTTTAGTTAACTTCTGTATGAGAACATCTGCTAACTTTACTTTACCTCCGAGCTTTTCAGTCTCTACAAATTTTAGAGCCAAAAGTCCATCCACTTCTCTACATGTCCAATACACATCCATGAAATGCTGCCATATAATCTTATAGTATGACTTGGGAAGCCTGGCCACGCAGTTCCGACCCACACGCTTCGTTCTATATACCTGCTTGAAGAGCACACTATAAACTTACCTTTAGTTTCATTTAGACGTGGAATATTGAGCTATAACTTTGAAAATATGTTTTCCACATGCAGATATGCATTAAAGCGATAAAAAAATTAATTTTTTTGATCATCTAAATTCGATTTTATCTTAATTTTATTTTAATTGAATAATATATGATTTAATGGCTTATTACTTATAGATAAATTAACAAACTATTAATAATTAATTCATAAAACAGTAAGTAAATTGAAACATTTTACATAAACTATTTTTATTTAAATATTAACTATAGATTTTCACTTCAAAGTTATCTTAACATTTTCTAAGTGGCTGATGTTCAAGACGATTATGTAATTTTTTTAAGAATGAAGAGTAATAGAAAAGTTCTAGGAAATCTTGATCATGACTTTGTCTCAATAACATAGTATATAATGTGAAATATGGATAAGAAAATAATTTAGGAAACTTATGTTTTTGTAATGATATTGTTGGATTATGTAATTTTTTTAAGAATGAAGAGTAATAGAAAAGTTCTAGGAAATCTTGATCATGACTTTGTCTCAATAACGTAGTATATAATGTGAAAGTTGCATAAGAAAATAATTTAGGAAAGTTATGTTTTTGTAATGATATTGTTGGATTTTTGCATTTAACAACAAATAAATACAGCAGAGTTATGCTTCCAAATGTATATTTATTGATTAGAATAATAATATGTACAAGTATATATACAATGTATATCGGAGATTAGTCCTTATGATCTTTACTTAATCGGTGAGACTTGAACTTACTTGTGAGACTTTAATTCACTTATGCCAGCTGTACTGCTGTACTAGCTGGACTCTGCTGAACTACTCTATACGAGGTCTGTCCCAAAAGTATCCGACCTACCTCGATTTCTCGGCGCTTGATTTATTCTTCGTCATCCGGGGGGTGGCATCCTTCAAAGTAGTCCCCATTTGATTGAACAAGACGCTCATATCGATGTTTCCACTTATTAAAGCACTCTTGAAAGTCAGACTTCGGAATCGCCTTTAGTGCATTCGTCGCATTAGTTTCAACAGTGTGTTTATTGTCGAATCGATGTCCTTTAAGCGGCATTTTCAATCGAGGAAACAGCCAAAAGTCGCAGGGAGCTATATCAGGACTGTATGGAGCTGCGCAACACTGTGTTTAAATAAATACTGCTGCACAAGGTTTGATGCGTGCGCTGGAGCATTGTCGTGATGAAGAAGCCAGTCACCGGTTTCCCAAATTCTCGGTTAAATTTCGCCAAACAGTACTTTTTGGTATTCCAAGTTCATCATCCAGTTCTCTCACAGTCAAACGACGATCTTGTTCAACTGCGACACGCACACGCTCGACATTATCCGACGATGTTCCCGTCGAAGGTCGACCAGAACGAGGATCACTGTCAACAGATGTGCGGCCACTTTTGAACCGCCTATACCACTCTTTTATTTGAGTTTTGCCCATACACTCATCTTTAAAGGCTTTTTGCAACATTTCAATAGTTTCCGCACAACTTTTACCGAGATTAAAGCAAAATTTGATGCAAATTCGCTGTTCGGTTCGTTCTGCCATTTTTAGCAATAAGCAAATTGCGACGAACGCAAAAAAGTCGTTGTAAACAAATACAGGCTGCGCGGGAACTAAGGCGTTTCATCGGTATCTCAGGCTACTGACGAGAAGGTTAGGAGTTGCTGGTGACGTTCGTACCCTCCAGAGGTCGCCTGAGTCTCTCCGCGCGAAGATATGAACGTAGGTCGGATACTTTTGGGACAGACCTCGTATATGCTCTATGATCGTAATTTATAGGCATCCAACCTTTACGGTTTATCAAAGCCGTAAATGTCGGTAGTGGGGCGGGGCAGGAGTGCAAATGCAGCTACCTTTGCTATTCTAGAAGTAAAGGTTGGGTTCTCGGAATAGTTTATGACATTCATACACGTTTACCGGTAAATCGCATCCAAAATATTATAGGTCAATTTATGCAGAAATTCAACACTCCCACTTATTTTGAATGTTCTTAGCATATTCAACCTTTCTCTCAATCGTTCAATACTTATATCGGATTTTCTCCCACTGTTTCCATAAAACAAAATCGAATAATCTTTGCTGCCTGAATGCACCAGAGCTCCTAGTCAGCATCTTCTCGCGATCAGCTTCTGGTTCATCGGCTTCTTCGTCGTCTGGATGAACTGCTAGTATGGTGATACAATGTATGTGGTCGCCGATTTCGCGGACGCTTTGTACGCGACTTCTGATGATCGGCTGTCTTCACCACCTTTATTGTGACACTTTTGTACCCAATGACTTTTTTCTTTGTAATAGACACAGTTTGTCCGTTTCTTAAGGGGGCATTAAGGTCCGAACTTCCACTTTTTTATTTCATCGAAAATTAACAAAATGGCGGCGTTTCTTGTGAAAGAGAGAAAAAAAAACCTTTTTGTTGCACCATAAATCAGGTGAAATTATAAGTTAGAATCAAAATATCAACAACTTGGAGGTTTGGACGATAGTCATGATAGTGCTGAATTTTGAGTTAAAATTTGAAGTCGATACGTCGGGTCATTTTTGAGAAATCACCTGCGCCAGGTGCAAAAATGTCGTTTTGAGAAAGACGCGTTTAAAGTTTTTCAAGATGAAAAGTCATAGAAAACATACCTTTTCGGCTAATCAGCAACACCTGGACCATAAATGGTACCTTCCTCTTGGTCGTAGAGCTCATCTTCAGCAGCTCTAGCCTCTCTCCAGGCGATTGGAGCGAATTTTGAGATAAACTAGCTGCGTCGGCCTGCTTGCAGTACGCGCGCGTTATCGCAGTTCTCGGCGAAGCTCAATCTTCCACGGCCAAGTGAACATCCCATGGTTTCCAGGATCTTTAGTATCGGTTTTTGGCCTTCATTAAACACACAAGCTGCACTGTGGGTGGCAATTTTGTAACATTTTTTGCCGCAAAAAACATGTTTAGGTGCTAAACGCCAAACGCAAGCGTTAAAGCTTTCGTTGTTATTTTGCGCGTTGGAACCTAAACATCTCTCTAGAAGTTCCTTTTGGCTCAGTTCTTGATAAATTGGCTTCAAAACATCTTGAGTTTCTTTATCAAGAGCTGGTTGGTGGGAAAATGAAGTTCCCGCGGCTATATGCTGTTGCCACTTACACAAGGAGCTTTCACCTTCGGGACAGAAATGGTCTTGAGACTTTCCATCCGTAGAACTTTTGTGATAATAAGTGGCCCATACTTCTCTCTGCATATCCTCCACTGAATCAGAATGTCGTTGAATTGCTAGACCATAGTACAAGGATAGTTCTCGCATAACTTGGTTGGTTAGAGTAGCAGTTTTTGGTTCAGCTTTGGATTTTCCCTGTTTTTTCGGAGCTACTTTTTGGCCTTGACTCTCAACCTCTTTACGTACTTTTTTGAGTTGCGTAAGCTGTTTTTTAAGGTCGTTTGAAAAAACCGTTATTTATGATTGTGAAAAGAGACGCCTATATTGTATATCTGTATGTATAGATCCAACATCCGCAGGTACAAACACGGAACAGCTGCTCGAATGCTTAATTCGTATACCTGCTCCGAAACCCGAGCGCGCGCAGTTAGAGCCTCTCTTTTGGAGCATTATAACTGGTCAACAAGGTAGGTATCACCCAAACCGAATGTGGGATATCAATTCTATATGTAAAAACTATCGAAAAATGCAAAAAAAATCGATTTTTCCAACCCGTCACATTGGAATGTCCCCTTAAGAGGGCAGACCTGGGTTAAAAAGTCAAAAAATAATTTTTTTTTATTGCAAAGTTTGATAGCAAATTTCTTGTACAATAAGCTCTTGCGACCCATTTTACGATATTAAGTTTTGTTACAGAATTATATCTAAAATTTCAAAGTAGCTTTTTTTTTAATTTAGTGAATTTTATGTAAAAAATGCTACTTAAATAAGTTTAAATAATTAAAAATTCAAAGTCTATATATATTTGATAAAACTCGAAGCTGTCAGAGAGTAACACATACAGTATACCTATATATAGCGAAATTGACTGAAAAACTATAATCTCTCGCTGTTTTGAAATTTCGCCACCAGGTGAAATTTACATGGGATTTTTGGCGTTTCGGTATCGTTTCGATGCCAATGCTCTAAGGTAAACCGTAACGTGCCTCTGGAACTGTCTTTCGACCAATCACTGACCAGAACGCCGATATGCTTTATCCGCAACTTCTGTATGAACGTTGTGAACGGTGTTTAATGTTGTTTACTTTAAGATTAACCTCTCAAAATATCTGTGCTATTTTTGTATAAAAATATTGTACATTATTTTTAAGTTAAAACTTAATTATTGTGTAATACGGTATAAGTATGTAAATGAATAATTATATAAGTTTTTTCATAAAAAGTGTAAGAAAAGTTTTTGGTGGTGGGTTGTGTATAAATATTTATATATTTTTTGTGTCAAATCAATATACAGTGTAAGTGTAATGTCTTCGAGTGCCAGACCAAGGGATGTTCAAGGTAGAGTGTCGGCTGGCCCTGGTAAACTTACTTGGGGAAGACCAACAAAAAGAAAGAAGATTTTATGATAGAAAAGGAGATGGTCCTCCTCTAAAGAAGCCAAGAAATTCAACTTCCAGTAGAACAATTAAGGACATTATAACTGAAGGCGGTGAAATCAGGAATAGAATTATCGACATTGACACCCCGTTTCCTGAACTACGAAAATTGCATGTTGCAAGATATGTCATGGAAAACTGAATTTCTCTGAATCTGATGTACGAGGACTTGTATTTAAAATCGACATTTCTTGTTCAAATTGTACAAATCAAGAATTACATCAATTAATTCAAGTAGATTCATTGGCAAAACAAGTAATGCATATGAAGTTAATAGAAGATCTGTTTTGGCTATGCGTGCTCTTGGTCATGGACATGCTGGACTTTCAACATTTTGTGGAATTATGGATTTGCCACAGGCAATGTCGCACAGCAATTTTGACAATATCAACGATCAATTGAGTGAAGCCTGTGAAGTGATTGCTGAAGGCTCCATGAGTAATAGTGCGATAGAAGAAATGAGTATCTTGCCTTCAGATAGTGCTGGACTTCCTGTGCCTGGAGATGGTTCTTGGAGAAAAAGAGGATTTTCCTCACTCCAAGGTGTTTCTAGTGTAATAGGCAATTCTACCGGAAAAGTGCTTGATGTTTCTATAAAAAATAGTTTTTGTAAGAGTTGCTCTTTATGGGAAGGAAAAGAAGACACACCAGCTTATGAAGAATGGATTGAAACGCATCAAAGTCAGTGTATATCAAATCATCAAGGCAACGCTGAAAAAATGGAGGTAGACGGTATTGTGGAAATTTTTCTGCGTTCTCTTGAAAAACATGGTGTTATGTACTCGCAGTATATTGGTGATGGTGATTCGAAAGTGTATAATGCAGTATTAAATGCTAAGCCTTATGCCAATGAACTTATTGTTGAGAAGAAGGAATGCGATGGCCATGGACAAAAGAGGATGGGAACAAGGCTTCGACATTTGAAAAAATCATTAGATGAACAGAAACTTGAGGACGGAAAATCTATTGGAGGAAGAGGAAGACTAACAGATCAGGTTATAGATCAGCTGACAATATATTATGGTAATGCGATAAGAGCCCACAAAGATTGCATTCAAAGTATGTCAAAAGCAATTTAGGCCACGTATTACCATAAAATATCAATGGATCTTGCTCCTCAATATGATCTGTATCCAAAAGGAGCCAACAGTTGGTGCCAATGGCAGAAGGCAATGACAAACAAGAAACTCAGGAAATTTAAACACAAAAGTAGCTATAATAAAGAAAATCAAACCTATTTATGAAGATCTGACAGAACCTCAGCTACTAAAGAGATATATTGGTGGTTACACACAGAACAGCAACGAGAGCTTTAACAACTCAGTGTGGAAGCTCGTTCGCAAGACATCATTTAGTGGTATCACAGTTTTGAAAATCGGAGTAAACATTGGAGTGTCACTTTACAATGATGGACGAACCAGCTATTTGAAGATTATGGAAGAACTTGGTACGAGTATTATTCCTAGACTCTCTTGCATGAATTGAAGTGAAGGCAGCTGATGAGCAAAGGGTTTACCACACTGAGAGAAAACTACTCTCCAGCCCAATAGAAGCTCGACGATCAAGGAGACAAGCTCAACTGCGATTACCAGATCTGTAAGTTTCTCCAATTTCCAATTTCAGAATGATTAATAAATAATAATCTTTTTAAAAGAATACTTCAAAATTAACAGAGTTGATCTGAAATAACTTTTAAAACTTTTCTCATGTAAAGTATATATTGTGTATGCTTTACAAATTATTTGTATTCATTTAGTTTTTAGCTAACCTAGGAAACCAACTTCTCAGCTGGAAAATAACTACCAGATACGTCTATAAGAATTCAACATGTACTTATGTTTTATGACGAAAAAAGATAAATATTGTATTCATTATTCTTACTGAAAAGAATGGGACACTGTTATTAACAAATTTTTTTGTTTCAGCTCTATCATGAGATCATATCATTGACGTATCTTAATATACGTATATTAATGATATATATAAGAAGAAAATATAAAGCATTCCTACTTTTTTCTTTAGGTGAGTATTGTTTGTATGTGTTTATTGTGTTTTCAAACTTCGAATGCGATTATCTCAAAATAATGTTTTTTATTATTTTTAGGTCTGCCTAGTAGACTTTCTCAACATACAGCCATCGATATAAGCTATAAATTTTAGAGGATGTTTCTGATATGTTTCCTCACAATATGGTGCAGCAGATTATAAAAAAGTCTATATAGCAAGTATTAAAAATATATAACCTCAAAATTAATTAAAATATTTAATTATTTAAGGGTTTATATTCTTAATTATTACTACATAGACTTTTTTAATAATCTGCTGCGCTCATATTGTGAGGAAACATATCAGAAACATTCTCTTAAATTTTCAGACTATATCGATGGCTGAATGCTGAGAAAGTCTGCGAGGAGTGGTTGAAAGTAGAAAAACAGAGTATCGAAAAGAGTCACTTGGTACGAGCCACAGATTCAAGATATTTAAGTTTTTATGCGGTGAATATCTTTGTCTTTTTACCTACTTTTGGTAAAAAAAACTTTCCATATTCTAAATCACATCAAAAAAATTTTGTATAAATAAAACTGCAATATTCAAGCTTTGGCGTTATTTGACTTCTTCAAATTTAGTTCATGAACTTGTAGAGCCAGTGATTCGGTTTCTTCTTCTGCCTTGTAGAATACCTGGCCGTTTGAAAATTTGAGTACTTCACAGGCAGACTTGAAAGAAGTTTGGTTATGATGGAGTCTTCGTCTGGCTTCTTTCGCATGTCATCTAGCTGCTTGAGAATACCTTGAAACTCATCAAACCGATGAGAAATATTGTCACGTGTGTTTACACGAAAACTGTAGAATTTTGTTCACACATCCTGTTTTGCGTTGGCCTTCGACTCTCCATATCGTTGCTTCAGTGTGTCTCAAACATCTTTTGAATTTCGCAGTTGATGAGGCATCTTCGTAGGTGCTACTCTACGGATGTGATCAAGATACCCATCGCCAGTTGTTGGTTTCTCTTCCAGATTCTCAACTCGGCGAGCTTCGTTGCCTTATCTGTCTCATATTCTGTGTCGTATGTATATCTGAAGAGGTTTTTTCCTCCTAGGGCAACTGATATTTCCATTTTTCAATAAGTGTAGTTGCTTTCGTTGAGCATAAAGAAACCAGCTAATTCTTTATTAGTCATGGTGAATGGATCACAATTTGCACTTTGAAACTGAAATATACTTGTACGCTAATGCCTAGCTTGACGTTCTGTTCAATAAGCAAATATACTGGCGCAGTGGAAGCGTGCTGGGCCCATAATCTGTTGGATTTTTGTTTTTAACAGCAAATAAATACAGCAGAGTTATGATTCGAAATGTATATTAATTGATTAGAATAATACGAGGGTAGTTCAATAAGTCTTTAGAATTAAAGACTTATTGAACTACCCTCGTAATATGTACAAGTATATATACAATGTATATTGGAGATTAGTCCTGAGTGTTGCGATCGACTCGACAACTATTGTCCAAGAAACTATGAGACTTTACTATGATCTTCACTTAACCCTTTAACGCCCAACTTGACCATTCTTCGACAATATTTTCAGTGGTGTGTAGCACTAACTTAAAATGGATCAAAAAATTCTTGAGATACCATTTCTAACGTAAAATTTTATGTACTTTCAGAATCCGGTATCAGAATTGTCAAAAAATTTAACAATAAAAAGTTATAAACAATTTTTTGCAAAAAAACGTAAATTTAAAAAAAAAAAAATTCGTTGAACCCAAATTTCCGAATGGAAAGAGGGTTCGCTCGTACGTCTAACACGTATATATTTGGTCAATGATATGTATACTTTATTGTAAAACAGTTGCAATATCGAAATTAAAAATGGCGGCCATCCAAACAATCCCTTTTCCACCAAACTTATCTAAAAAGGTTCGTGATTTTTTTTTTCGATCAGGATCGACTTTACCAAAAAAAGTTATAGAACAAAAAGTTCCTAGATTTGATCAAAGAACACGTGTGTATTTTTTCAGAATTTTCGGAGCGACTTTTGGATTTTTGGATATGGCTATTTTTTGAAAAATCAAAAAATGGCTCCGAAAATTCTGAAAAAATTCACACGTATTCTTTGATCAATTCTAAGCACTTTTTTGTTCTATAACTTTTTTGCGTAGAGTTGGTCTTCATTGAATTAAAAATTGTTGAACGTTCTTAGCCGCTGCTGAATGTAACGTTGCCCGGATTTCACCACAATCAACATTTATTTATTGTTATCTAATCAAAGAACATTATTCTTCGTTTTTTTATTTTACCTCGATAAACAACTATATCAAGAAATTCATAAAAAAATATATGCCCTATTTCTGATTATATTTGTAGTTTTTTGAATTTTACGTTCGTAATAGTTCATAAGTATAAACTAAAAATACATACTAACGCGTAAATTATTTATCCTTTCTTATACCTATTTTATAAATTACTTTGTAAACTACTTATACCTATTTTATATTATACACACTCACGCTTCTTTCATACATATATCAGCTAACGACCTCAAAATGTCGAGGAATCGAGGAAGTCGATATGAAATTTCTGAAAAAGAAAATTCCAATGAATATGTATTTATTCCTGGTGAGGATTCAGGAGACTCTGATAATGATGGGTCAAATGATGAAGATGAACTTCATGAAAATGTCACGAATAACTCGTCTGTTCCATTTCCTTCTGTTTCTTACACTAAAGTATTTGATGATTATGATAATACTAAAAAAAAATTAGAAGAAGCTCATGAGTATGTTTGGAAAGAAGGAGAGAAGAAAAACTACAAATGTAATCAGAAATTAGGCATATATTTTTTTATGAATTTCTTGATATAGTTGTTTATCGAGGTAAAATAAAAAAACGAAGAATAATGTTCTTTGATTAGATAACAATAAATAAATGTTGATTGTGGTGAAATCCGGGCAACGTTACATTCAGCAGCGGCTAAGAACGTTCAACAATTTTTAATTCAATGAAGACCAACTCTACGCAAAAAAGTTATAGAACAAAAAAAGTGCTTAGAATTGATCAAAGAATACGTGTGAATTTTTTCAGAATTTTCGGAGCCATTTTTTGATTTTTCAAAAAATAGCCATATCCAAAAATCCAAAAGTCGCTCCGAAAATTCTGAAAAAATACACACGTGTTCTTTGATCAAATCTAGGAACTTTTTGTTCTATAACTTTTTTTCGTAAAGTCGATCCTGATCGAAAAAAAAAATCACGAACCTTTTTAGATAAGTTTGGTGGAAAAGGGATTGTTTGGATGGCCGCCATTTTTAATTTCGATATTGCAACTGTTTTACAATAAAGTATACATATCATTGACCAAATATATACGTGTTAGACGTACGAGCGAACCCTCTTTCCATTCGGAAATTTGGGTTCAACGAATTTTTTTTTTTTTAAATTTACGTTTTTTTGCAAAAAATTGTTTATAACTTTTTATTGTTAAATTTTTCGACAATTTTGATACCGGATTCTGAAAGTACATAAAATTTTACGTTAGAAATGGTATCTCAAGAATTTTTTGAACCATTTTAAGTTAGTGCTACACACCACTGAAAATATTGTCGAAAAATGGTCAAGTTGGGCATTAAAGGGTTAATCAGTGAGACTTTAACTCACTTATTATCGGTGAGACTTTAACTCACTTGTTCTGGGTGAGACTTGAACTCACTTATGCCAGATGTACTATGTACTAGCTGGACTTTGCTGAACTACTCTATATATGCTCTACAATCGTAATTTATTAGCATCCGACATTTACGGTTTATCAAAGACGTAAATGTCGGTAGTGGGGCGGGGCAGGAGTGCAAATGCAGCTACCTTTGCTATTCTAGAAGTAAAGGTTGGGTTCTCGGAAAAGTTTATATAGAAATGTAATGTAAAGTATTTGTAGAAATTCATCACTTAACCTTTAAATTTATTTTAATTGAATATTATATAAATTAATGGTTTATTACTTATAGAAAATTAAGGGGTTTTTTTTTTTTGCTTAATCAATACTTTAGGGTCATAAAAACAATATCCAATTGGTCCTATGGTAAAAAAAAATTGTAACAACTTCAATTTTCAATTTTGCCGCCGCGCCTCGGAGTGTGCGTTTAGAGCATATGCGGTACAGCTCCGAGGTTTGCTTTTACCTGTTCAAATATTAAATACCTGCCTTACTTATAAGGTAAAAAGTCATTAGGTTACCTTTCGTGGTCACCAGGGTGCGCTGATACTATAATATACATATACTTTATGTACACTATAATATACGTGTATGTGTGAGTCAGTACAGCTGCGAAGTGACGCCGAGTTAGACGCTCCGATTTATTTCTGTCGTTGATCTTTTTATTTTTTACATAAATAATCATCAAAATAAAGTTGTTTTATAGTAAATTATCAATAATAATCGTACACTATACAAAATGAGTGATAAAAATGTTCGACATGTCAAAATCTTCATATTTAAAAACTCTATCGAAAACCGTCTGGTGATTTAAAGAAAACATCATGGCGGTTGCATATGGCGGCCGCAATCATGGACAATTCTATTTGATAATCAATATCGATAGATTAGAAACATAAAAATACTGTTTTGTAGACTGAATCACCATATCTATACGTTTTTGGCGTTGCTTAATTCGAATTCAATGCTCGTTAAACCTTATCTAGTCACTATTCGTCCCTAACCTTAAAAATACTTCAAATCATTGAAATAACACTTTTCTACGATGAGTAATACAGTTTAACCACCACAACTTCATGTTTTCAGGATTGCTGAAACCGATTCTGATATCCGTATAACTTTAACTAGTCAGAGTTCGTCCCTAACCTTAAAGAATACCCCAAATTACTAAGATTACACTTGTCTACGTTTAGGAATGAAGTCTAACCAACGTATATTTATGTTTTTGGTAGTACCTACCATTCACAAGGTAAAAAATTCAATATATTCAGATATTCGGGTGATAAACATCCAATAATGACTGTACCCTGCTAAGTGATAATATAGGAAAAAATAATAATAAAAAAATTAAAAAAAAGTAAGGCGGACATTATATACTTAACATAATGGCAGTCTCAACCCTGTTAAATGCAGAGAGGTTATTGACGAGTTTAATTTCTTTAGCTGTAATAGACTGTTTAAGCGATTTTGGGGTATTTTTAGGTTAGGGACACATATTGACCAGTTAATGTTATACAGATATCGGAATTGGACACAGCCAGCCGAAAAAGAAACAGAAGTAGTAACCGAAAACATAAAGGTACGTTGGTTAGACTTCAATCCTAAACGTAGAAAAGTGTAATCTTAGCAATAGTTATACGGATATGAGAATCGGTTTCAGCGATCCTGAAAACATAAAGGCAACCGGCATGATGTTTTCCTTAAATCACCAGACGGTTTTCGATAGAGTTTTTAAATATGAAGATTTTGACACGTCGAACATTAATATTGATGACTTTTCAAGGGGTCAGCAAGAGAGAGCAGCAAGCTCGGAGGTGCCTACGGGAGGGACAGCGACGAAGCTAGCGGCCAGCAACGAGAAAGAGAGAGAGATAGATAGATAGATAGATATGTATTTATTTGTTTATAAAAACAAAACAATGTACAGTCATTTACATAAAAGTATATCACATAGTTGTATATCTTCAAAATATGTTCGTCAGGTACAAATTATCACAGATTAAAGTACATAATTGCGTCGTATAAAATACATATCGCGTCATTTCAGTTAAAACATAATTTTATCATCATTATTCACATGAGCGCGCGTGTACTGTCTCTCACACAGGCCTATACATAATACAATGAAATAAGATACTTAAAAAAAAACTTATAAAAAACTTACACTTATAGAATATTGCAAATATCACGTAATTTCAAGAGAAACTAGCTCGTCAGGTACTTAGTATCACAGTAATAGAATGTTCATTATGTCAGTTTTTTAAAAATTTGAACACTCACATGTACATTGTCACGTACGCACACTAATGAATAATATTGAATAAAAAAAAATAAATAAAAAAAAAATAAAAGTAAATTAATGAATAAATAAAAATCAGTTAATGAATAAATAAAAATAAATAGATAAATAAATAAATAAAAATAAATAGATAAATAAATAAATAAAAATAAATAGATAAATAAATAAATAAATAAATAAATAAATAAATAAATAAATAAATAAATAAATAAATAAATAAATAAATAAATAAATAAATAAATAAATAAATAAATAAATAAATAAATAAATAAATAAATAAATAAATAAATAAATAAATAAATAAGTAAATAAAAATAAATAAATAAATTAACACGAGACAGTACACAATTAACCTAAATTTAAAACGCCCGTAGATTGTGCGTGCAAGTACCTGCGCATCGCTGTCTTAAATTTGCACAGCGATGGCAGGTACTTAATACTGCGGGGGATAGAGTTCCAAAGGCGAGTACCCCGAGCTCCGAAAGAGTACAGGCCTACGTCGGTGCGCGACTTTGGAACCGAGATATCTCTAATTGTTTCGCCCCTACAGGAGGTCCTGGCCTGGCATGGCTTAAAAAGCTCAGTTAGGTAGGATGGTTGACTGATCCTAATTATTTTATATAGTAGCAAGGAAGTAAAATAAGTTCTACGTTGTTCAATATTTAGCCATTTTAGTTTCATCCTGTAAGGGGTGATGTGTTCATCCCTCTTGACGCCGCAAATGTATCTGAGACAGGAGTTCTGTAGTCTCTGTAATTTAGTTTGCAGTTCGTTAGATACGTCAAGGTAGATAACCGTGCATCAGTCAAGATGCGGGATAATCAGAGCGCTTGCGAGCTGCTTGCATATGGACTCAGTGGTACAAGATCTAAAAAAATTTAGCCCATAGAGTGCACAATTTACGCGCTTGGTGACATGATCTATGTGCGGCTTCCAATTGAGTTTTGAGTCCATGAACACACCGAGGTTCTTAACCGTGTCGACAGAAGGGACGAATGAGATTGAAGCCGACACACGCTAGTCCACTGTCCACGTCACTGTCTAGGCAATCGAGTGGTGACCAATCGCAGTTTTGAAGAACATGTAATAATTGATTTTGGTATATTTTTTTAAAGTCTCTATAGGTAAAAGTGGATCGTTTTGGAGGTTTGATAGTGTGTATTTTTAATGTAACATCAATAATATTGTGGCGGCTTGGGAAGGTCGCCACTCGAATGCACCACCTTCCACCTCAATGCCAGGCAACTGCAAGTCCTTGAGGGCGTTTATATTAAATACTGAACCGAAAATTATAGCCTTAGATTTGCTGATATTGAGGCACAAGCCCGCAGACGTTGCCCATGCCGACACGGCTCGCGCCGCAACTGTTAAGCGCTCGATGCCCGTTTGTAAGTCCGACAGTTCAATTTGCGTGTAAATTTGTAGATCGTCTGCGTAAAGTAGGTACTTGATGTGTTTTGGGTCCAGAACGTCTGCAAGATCGTTAATATAAAGGCTGAAGAGAAGAGGTCCCACGACCGAGCCCTGTGGAACTCCAAGATTGGTTGTAAGCCAGTCAGACTGTCCATGAGATCTGGTGACAACTTTTTGTTGCTGCCCCGTGATGTAGGATTTGATTCACATAAGCGCGCCCCTAGAGAAGCCCATTCTAATCAATTTGCGAAGCAGTTTCGTCGGTGAGACGGTATTGAAGGCTTTACTAAAGTCAAATAAAAGGAGAATAGTAACCAATTTTTTTTTTTTTTTTTAATATTATCATCCTCAATACCATCGATACCACCTCTTATGTCCTCTGTTAACTTCAGTAACGCGATCTGAGTGCTATTGTACTGTCTAAATCCAGTCTGTAAAGGATCGAGGATATTTTTAGATGTAATGTACTCTGTAATCTGGGTATGCACGATCTTCTCAAGGTACTTGGAGAGAAAGCTTAAGAGGGCTATAGGACGGAAGTCCGTGACTGAAGATGGTATAGAAGTCATTTTTAGAGGCACCAAATGAGTCTTCTTCCAATCCCCCGGGAAGATACTATTTGATAGTGATGAATTGAATATATTGGCAAGATGAGAGCCGACAGCCGGAAGAGCTTTAGCTACTACTGTTTGCGGGATGCCGTCTTCCCCGACAGCCTGCGAGGAGAAATGTGAGACAGCTAGAACAACGTCCTCAGGAGTGATTTTCTTAAAAACGAAACCCTCCTCCGTGGCCGAAGCTACGATGTCATCCATCTCATCATCGCATTCGCCCTGAGAGACTGACACCCCAGCAAATTGAGCATTAAGCTCCTCCAGTGTAAAACCGTGCAGACCATCCTTAGCAGCGGGCAGCAGTCCAAGATCACGCAGCTCCTTCCAAATATCTCTATTGTCATTTAACGCTTCGAAAATTCTATTTTGAATGTAGGAGCTGCGTGCCTGCTCCGCTCTATCCTCCGCTTCTTTAGCAAGTTGTAAATATTCTTGCCAGAGTTCATTATCTCTCGTTCTTTTACACCTTCGACGTACAGCGTCACGTTTGTTATAAAGGTGCATGAGATCGACGTCCACCCATGGAGGTTTAACATTATTCTTAGGTGTGAAAGTTTTTAAAGGAGCTAGTTTATCTATTGCCTCCATGAGATTGAAGCCGACACACGCTAGTCCACTGTCCACGTCACTGTCTAGGCAATCGAGTGGTGACCAATCACAGTTTTGAAGAACATGTAATAATTGATTTTGGTATATTTTTTTAAAGTCTCTATAGGTAAAAGTGGATCGTTTTGGAGGTTTGATAGTGTGTATTTTTAATGTAACATCAATAATATTGTGGCGGCTTGGGAAGGTCGCCACTCGATTGTCAGCACTCAGTACCTCGTCATTATCGTCAACCAATATGACGTCAATCCACGTGTAAGATTCATCAGTGTGGCGGTGAGTCGCGCCGTGATCGATTATTTTTAGTGAGAGATCCTTAGATATCTGTCTCACAAATTGAGCGTCCGCCGACGTTGAAAGCATGAGAGAGAGAGAGAGAGAGAGAGAGAGAGAGAGAGAGAGAGAGAGATAGACAGAGAAAGAGAAGCTTCGTAAGTGGCATTCCTCCTCCGATTCACACACTCTATTTAATTGAGGTAAGGGCTAGCCCAGGGCTAAACGCGTACGTGCGTAAGGGCCGCACTACAAATAGTGTGACATGCCCCCAGAATATAAGGGCTCCGAATAGCCCGCGATAGGAGATGCCCGCGCGTAATCGAAGCCCTCTCTGACCTGCGCGTAATTAGTAAATTCATTGTAAATATTTTATTGTTAACTTCCTTGTAGACTTTCTTTATTTTTATTTCATCATATAGTTCAAATTGTTATTGTTAAATCAGTGTGTCATTAATAAACCCGGACCCGCCCGCTCCCCACATCGAGTTAGGCCGACAAGCGAAGTTAAATTTCTATTCGCGTTGTGAGAGAATTAGCCTTCGCGGTTTCGCGCTCCTTTCAGGTCGCGAAAACTAGTGCGTCGGAACTTGGATTCGGAGTATATGTAGGAAAAACCTGCGCAGCGACACCGGGATAAGGCTACAGTGGCGAGTCACCGCGGGCCGACCCAAAGGTAAGCCACCGACCCAAAGGTACCCACGTGTTGCGTGTGTCACGCGCCAGCAGGATATTGGCTTAATTGCTAATTAATTATTATTAACAATTAAGCACCCCGTATAAATGGCGGCCTTTTCACGTGTTTTTCGTCTGCGAAAAGTGGAACGAAGAAAGAACAGGTCTTATCGGCTCAATCGGACAATTCACGCCTGAGAACATCGTGGGCGAAATGCTGTCCGCCGAGAATAAGTGTGCCGCCACGGCAAAATTCGTCGAGACGGTCCTATGACAAAAGAAAGGGCAACCAACGAAGGTATGAGTAAGCGTTGGGAGACGCTCCAACACCCCAATATAGCCCAGGGACGTCGGACGACTTCATGGAAATGGACGTGGAGGGAGCAGATGGAACGCTTTCTTAACCGGGAGACGCTCAATTTCTCTTATTTTATAAATGTCGCGGGGAGGGATAGGGATATTTCTCCTTTCCGTACAGAGATGAATGTGCTGGTTCGAATACGCGTATAAATGAGACGGGTTAGATCTGACGTCCCCTCGGGGAATTTAAAATTATGAATTTTTAAATTTGTTTCAGGTGAAGGCAACAGCGGTTGTCGAGACGATACGCGAATGGCACCATCCTGAGTTTGTGTGATAAACGGTAATGCAACGGCTGTGTAGTTTTTTTTTCGCGTTTTTGTTTCTTTTATTTTTCGTCCTATATTATACACACGGTGGATGCATCCCCAACCAGCCCCACACTATCCGGCTGTGCGGACTCAGTCGGGTGTGCTTTAGGTAGCATTTCCTACAAATACTCGAAAAAGAAAAATATAAAATAAAAAAAAATACATAGCGGCCTTCAAAACCCGGCATTAACGGCATTTGTTTAGTGCCCCCACCCTGTACATAAGTATTCGTAAGGTTTTAGTACACCCCTTCCCTCCCTGCCACACTTACGTAATTTATACACGGTCCCATATCCTTCAAAATCAAGACTGTTTTGTAGTCTCTACAAAAGTTTTGTGAAATATCTGTGCAATCATGTCTGCAAACTTTGAAATCGTTAGACCATACAGATTTTAAGATATTTTGCTTATTCAAAATTTAGTCGTTTTGGTTCTTTATACAATATAGTATAAGGAATGCAAACAAAAGACCGCAAATCGGAACTGTATGTGATCATATATGTTCAATCGTGTATGATCATTTAATATATATGTACGGGTCGGTTAGTCGCGGTCTTCTTGACTCCTGCAGAACCGATTCAAAGGAAATTAGGCGAGCAAAGGTGAAGGGAAAGACGTGAGGTGTACACGTAAATGGTGTTGACTAGCGTTTATTGCCTATACACGGTTATGTACAATCATGCATTTGCCAGAGCTGTGGCGTACACGTGAACGTGGACTGTGGTTGTATTAGCGCTTGCACGTGATCTGATTAGCGTCTGCTTGCGTGGATGATGTCGTTGTTGGCCCGCCGGTACTGCAGGATGTGATTGGCTTGGCGGGCTGGACGATGGCGCCACAGCCAGTCCTCCCCTAGAGACTGCCTGGTTTGGCAGGCAGGATGGTTGCGACTGCGGTGTCTGTTGAAGGTTCTCTGGGAGTTGGAAGGTCACTGAACGGTCAGCTCGTCGCTGAGACGGTGATGAACAAGTCCGCTCTTCCGCCGATACGTAGGCCGGCTTCAGCATTTCGGTCGAGACCGTCTTTGGCACCCCGTTGATTTGGCACCCCTTTTTCGCACCGACGAACTTGGCCAGGGAGGTAAACAGAGCCGACTCGAACTGCGACCCTTGATCTGAGGTTATGGAGAGAGACGTACCGAAGAACGAGATCCCTCCCGAGTAGAAGGTGGCGACTACTACCTCTGCTCACATGTCCTTCAGAGGTATCGCTTGTGACCACCTAGAAAAGCGATCGATAATCGTTAGGCAGTAGTGGTAGCTGTTAACGAGGGGCAATGTGATAAGATCCATATGGATGTGGTTGAATTTGCCGTCTGGAACCTCGATGTTATTGGGTGGCGTCCTCGTGCGTCGATGTATCTTGGCACGCAGGCATGGTATGCACTGGCGAGCCCAAAGTATTGCATCTTTCTTTAGTCCAGGTCAGATGAATTATTCTTTCAAAGTTTTTGATGTAACACGGGCGCTTGGGTGATTCACGAGGCCGTGTATGATTTCGAAGGCGGTTTTGCGCAGCTCTTTCGGCAGATACAGGTGCATGATGCCAGAGGAGATGTCACAGGAGCGTCCCGTCGATGTTTAGCGGCTGTAGCTTAAGCAACGTGCTGTTGTTGACGTCATTTAGCTCTTCGTCTACCTCTTGAGCCTCCCGAATGGTCTCGGTATTCAGGGTTGTTGGCATGGTTATTGCGTTTATGCACGATAGTCCGTCTGTGACGACGTACTTCTCATCCTCGATATGGTCGAAGGAGGCGCAAAACTAGCTTATGAAGTTCAGCTAGTGGGCTCATCGTGGTGACGCTCGTCGTGGGCCTTTACCAGCGGCTTGTGGTCTGTACAGATAACGAATTCTCGCCCTTCAAGCACTGGCTCGAAATTCTTAAGTGCCGCGAATACTTCAAGAAATTGACTATCGTAAGGGCTGTAGCTTGTTTCTGATTGGGAGAGCTTCCTAGAGAAGAGTCCGAGGGGTTGGCTGCCATCTATCAGCTGTTCGAGAGGCCCCGATTGCCGTAGACAAAGGATCCGCGGTGAAAACGAGGTGTGCATTCGGTGCAAGGAAGCAAGGGGCGAGGAGTTTTGCGATTTCTTCTTGCTGGCTGGGGTCAGCCGACAAGCTGGGCGCTATTGCAGAGATGTCAATGACCTCCACGTGATGTAGCTTACCTTCGGTACAGTGCGTGAAGGAGTCGTTGAATTTTCTACGCTTTAGGTCCGGCAGGAGTCCGTAATGGGCGAGGAGATCAGCACCGATGATTAAGGCCTTGACGTCTTCAAGCACAATTGTCTATGAGAAAGAGTGGAGGAGGCCAAGGTCGAGAGTAGCGACTTGTTGGCCATATGTGTGTATTGTCGTGCCGTTGGCTGCCGAGAGCGTTAGATCGTCACGCTTCCGCTTCTGCTTCGCGGCAGAGTAAGGCAGAATGGAGACTACAGACCCACTGTCGACGAGAAAACGTGTACCTGTCATGTGATCCACAACGCGCAGCCAGTTTTCCCTTCGTTCAGGCTTGGTATTGGTACAAGTGACGTCTGGGCTGCAGTCTATTGCCTGGTCAGTCGGCAGCTCTACATGTTTCCCCAGGTTTTGGCTGGAGACGACGCTGAGAACGATCAAGGCATGCGACATCGATGCACTTCTGCACCGAAGTGGTGAGGGTGATAGCAAATCCCTCCTTGAGAATTATAATGTTGTACTTGATGTCCCTTGAAACGGAGATTGGTTGCGGCAGCAGCGCATTGACTTTGCCATCTCGGAGCTCTTGTGCAGGCCGCAGACCTGGTTTTAAGAGAAGAACTCTCCGTTGCCGACTGCCAAGGCGCCTGGGGCGATAGGATTGACGACTAGTATGTCAGCTGCTACAATGAGATCAGGCAATTTGACGAATTACTAGATATGAAAATTTGAGAATGTTTTGAGCGTGGCGCGGTAGTAGGGCGAGTTATTTAACACGGAATACGACATCGGTGACCTTGTCACCTGCGAGCGATATCATGTCGCGGTATAACGTCGCCGAGCTTCAGCTGATTTAGCATTTTCGCGAGTTTTTATCCAACGGTTCCGAGAACGGATCGAGAATCCGCGCCTTGAACGTGTCGTATTTCTATTGTGCTCGCGGCGCATTGGAAATATCAGTAACCTCTGCCAGAGCTGTCGGATCGAGCGCACCTATCGTTAAGTGGAACTTTGAATCGTCCGCGAGGACACGGTTTACTTGGAATGGCGATACTATTTGGTAAAACCATAATTGCGGCTGTTCACGCCGGAACGAAGGAATTCTGCAGGCTTTAAGAGCAGCGACGTTTGCGTTTTCCTGGTCAGTACGATCGTCGTTGGTCACGGTGTAGGGCACTGTTCCTGTCTGGTTGGCACCAGAGGAAGTTCCGGCGTAGTTTAGCGCGGGCCCGTGGGCAGTCTCGATAGCTTGGCTTGATTGCTTCTTTTGCTTCTCCTCTCCTGCTCCGGCGTGGCCGTTAAAGTGATGCTGCTTGTGGTAGCGTGGCCGCACTAGGCCAATTGGCAGAAATCTCCTTGATGGTAGAGTTGAGGTCCTCCAGGTCGCTGAGGTTATTTCGTCGAGGGCGTCGAGAGACAGGAGGTTGACGATGTTCTTGAGGTTTGCCCGGGAGGTCTTACAATGATGGAGAGATGGTGGAACTGGCGTTGAGGTAGGGGAGAGCGGGGTCAGTGTGATCAGCAGGTCAGTTGGATCATTGAATTACAAGAAATTCTATAAATTTCTTGAATGTTTCAAAGGTTTATATTTCTAAGTATGCAAGTTAAAATTTTATTAATGCTAAAACGCATGCAACGAAAGCATATCTGATAAATTATTTACAACGATAGGTTTCGCCTACTTTTCATATAAGAAGAGATTGCATTAAATAATTTTTACATTTTTATCATTTGAGTATTTGAGAATTTTAGTACCGTGCATGAAAAATCAAGCATTTAAACTTTGAAATTAAATTTCTTTTACAAGCCAAATGATATTTATACATTTTTTAAATTATTTTTAAATCATATGTCGAAATGGGGTCCGTATGATCAGCGTGTATTTAAATGGGAGAAACGCAAAGAGGTTAGGTTCGCCGTATATTTTCATAATGTAATAAAACGTTAATAAAAACATTCTTTCCACATTGTTGCACCATAAAGTAGATTCGCATATTTAAATTTAATTTTACAAATGTAAATTATTAGGATTTAATAGACACGAGACAATATTCTTCGTGTTTTGCCATTTGATCACACCGATCCCCCTGGCGGTTCATTGTGATTAAAGCAACATTTTTTATATCGATTAAAACGTACACGATTTTGTAATTTTAATGAATAATAAATGATCAAATTTGTAAGATAAGTATTCGAACTTGTTTTTAGACCCATAAACAACAACCAAATGTTAATATATTTTTTTATCTAGTATGTTTTTCTTAAGTGATCACCACAACCCCACTCTCCCCTACCGCCAGGCATGTCGCGCTCGCCGAGAATGTGAGATGTTGTCGGTTTTAAATCTGCAATATATGTCAATGTGTATACACTGGTACAAAGGATTTTCAATTTTTTTACTGAATAGCTAATGTAACCATAGAAACCTTGAACAAGTTGATTGCAATTAAGCACTAAAAAATTAAATTAAAAAATTAATCTATAATTTAAATTTAAAAGGCAGTAGTTTATGGTTAATATATTGAAAAATTAAATAAAAGTTAATACAAAAACCAAGACTTGAAGACCAAACAAGACCAAGAAGAGGCAGGGCTCATCAAGACCAAGACAAGACCTTGTCGCACAGTGGGTCGGGGGAAGGCCAGAAACGATCAAAATTAAAACTAACTCAAATGTGACGTACAATTTTTTATTCGCATCGTCATCTTCTACGTTTTGTCAATGGAAAATATATTCCGTTTCCCTTGTAAGGTTCTATTTCGTATATAAAAATTGACCTGGAAAAAGCTTATATTTTAAAATCTTATAAGGGGACAAGACACTTATAGGCAATAAATTTTATTTTTGTGTTTCCATAAAACTTCTTGTAATTAAAAGCAAATATTCTGAAAATTTTTTTTTATACAAATACTTAAAGGAAGAAGCTACCGATTTTTTTAAAGTGGTAAAACACTTATTTAACCCTATTTCTTTCGAAATTAAAAGGTTTTACGCGAAAACTAATTTTTCTTCGACTTATTTGAAGCTGCAGATAAATGGTTGATCATGCAATATTTATTAATATTTATGTTTAAACTCATTTTTCTCAAAACTTAATTTTCATAACATTCTTTGTAAGCCTGCCCAACAGTTCTTGGTGAATCATGCTGAAAATTTTTGTACTTTCATTTTAATATATTTTGAACAAATTTAAAGAGAGTTTTTTTTAAATATTATCTAAAATATAATTTTTTTAAATATAAGTTAATATTAAAATACTGCTTATATCGTAAACAATAAATTGTTCATATAGAATATAACCTCAGAATAGTTTAAAATATTATATGAAAATATTGCTGTTTAAATGTCTTTATTTTAGCATGAAATGTTCATAAAAAATGTATACCAATCCATTGTAACCCCTTGCGCACAGTGATAATCAAATATATGTCCGTTTTTACAGGTTTTTTCAAAATGGCTACTTCAAAGGGTGGTGAGTTTGAACGAAACCAGTCTAAAATGTCATCTTTTTCTATATTATAACACGTTTTGTAGAAAAAATATGTTTCTTCTTAAATTAAACGATTTTAGTGTTTGCTGTATCTTCTTCCGTTAAGAGGGCAAAACACCTTGTGACGTGTATTCCCTGTTCCAATGTTATTACAAAACACGAATAGTCAATCAAGACCGAATCACCCGTCACCAGGGCCGAGCAATTTTTATTAAATTGTTATTGTTATTAATGGGGGGAATTATTATTGTTATTTGTCGAGGGAATGAGGATAAAGAGAGTCGCGACCGAGGAAAACCACGAACCGTCACACACACGCACACATCCACACTAACGGCACCAGCTGATCACGCCGCAGAGACGACTGGTTGGAGCGAGCAACGACGACGAGCCTATACACACACACACGGCAACTACACCGTCGCACGCTGTACGCGTGACCCTCTCTCTTTCGCTTGCTCTTTCACCCTCGCCTCTCGAGAACGATAAGCCACTACCCGCGCGCACACACACACACACACACGCGCGCGAACCGTCCTCTCTTCCGATGCACGCAGACGCAGGAGGAGAGAGAATTTACAGCAGCAGCGGCAGCTTCCTCGAGTCACACCAGCTCGGCTGCAGCCACGAGAGAGAGAGATTTAGATTTATTTGTTTATTTCGACCCTGGGACTGAAATTGTCCCATAGGGCATAGGGAGAGAGAGAGAGAGAGAGAGAGAGAGAGAGAGAGATAGATAGATATAGATAGATATACTTTTTATTCGTCAGAAGACAAAATCTTACAATTTCATGTACATGTAGTTGTATTTATAATTAAAAAATAACAGTCGGTTTAATATAATTGTTATCTTACTTTCACTTATTGCATATTTCTTATTAAAATAATAATTCACTTTATCAGTTCGTCAGTTTATAAAATCTAAATGCAATGAACTAGTCACAGTCAAATATCACATAAAACGCTTCGTCAAAAAAAAATAATAATACATAGAATAAAAAATAAATACAATAAAGATAACATATAAATAAGAATACATACACATACTTTGCTAACTCTTTGCGTACACTATCACGTCCAAACTTAAAACACACTCATTCATAACACTTTAACAATCACGCTAATAAATACATTCACACTTAATTAACACTAAAAATATTTAATAAATAAATAAATAAATTAATAAATAAATACGTCGAATACATAAATAGACAAGATAAATAATTAAATTAAATAAATAAATAAATAAATTTAAATAAATAAATAAGTTAAATAAATAAATAAATAAGTTTTAATAAATAAATAAACTAAATAAATAAGTTTTAATAAATAAATAAATTAAATAAATAAATAATTTAAATAAATAAATAGCCTAAATAAATACTCGACTCATTTTTTATTTCTGAACGTACTCCTCACCATGTAATTGCTTAAGGTGCCTGCTAAATGCCGTTTTAAATTTACAAAAAGATGGCAGGCACCTCACACTGCTCGGGAGCGAATTCCAGAGGTGCGCACCTTGAACTCTGAATGAAAAAAGGCCCTTATCGGTGCGCGACCCCGGAACCGAGAGCACTTTCATACCACCCCTACTTGAAGTCCTGGCCTGGTTTTTTTCAAAGAGGGCAGTAAGATACGGTGGCTGCCGCATGACAACCGCTTTGTAAAGCAGCAGCCCCATAAAATACTCCCTCCTCACCTTCAAATCTAACCAGTCCAGTTTTTTCCTGTAGGCGGTGATATGCTCATCCCGCCTAACACCACATATGTATCTCACACATGCATTCTGTAGCCGTTGTAGTCGTGTCTGTAGCTCCCCTGACACATCAAGAAGAACCACTGAGCAATAATCTAAGTGAGGTAGTACCAGTGCACATGCCAGCTGCTTCCTCAGTATCTCTGTGGTGCTTGAACGGAAAAGTTTTAAGCTATACAGAGCCCTATTTACCTTTCTACTGGCCGCATTCAGTTGCGGCTTCCATGTTAACCCTCCGTCCATCACCACGCCGAGGTTGGTGACTGTATCGACAAAGGGAACGTGTACGCCGGTCTGTATCTCAATGCCTTGCAAGTCGAGGCTCTGAACCTGTTTGATGTTGTGATCAGATCCAAAAATGATCGCCTTTGTCTTGCCGACATTGAGGCGCAGGCCAGCTGACGTTGCCCAGTTCGACACTGCTTGTGCTACAGCCGACATTTCAGGGACATTTCAGGGTCACTTGTGTGTAGGTTTGCAAGTCGTCAGCGTAAAGTATGTGTTCGACACCATCTAAGTCGAGTGCGTCTTGTAAGTCGTTTATGTACAGGCTGAAAAGCAGGGGTCCCAGGACTGAGCCCTGTGGAACGCCAAGATTGGTGGTTAGCCAACCTGAATCCCCGTTTGTGATTGTGACGACTTTCTGTCGTCTCCCCATGATATATGACTTAAGCCACAGGAGAACACTCCTGGAGAATCCCATGCGCATCAGCTTACGCAGCAGTTTAGTGTGTGAGATGGTGTCGAATGCTTTGCTAAAATCAAACATTAACAAAATAGTCAATAGTTTTTTGTTGTTGTCAATGCCTGATCTTATGTCCTCCGTCAGTTTCAGTAGTGCTGTCTGTGTACTGTGATTCTGTCGAAAACCAGTCTGCATCGGGTCCAAAGTATTATTTTCTCGTAAGAAGTTGGTTATTTGGTCGTGTACGATTTTTTCAAGGACCTTAGAAAGGAAACTCAGCAGGGCAATTGGTCGGAAATCTGACACCGTAGATGGGACAGGTTTCTTCTTCAAAGGCACCAACCGAGCTCCCCTCCAAGCTCCCGGAAAAATGCCACTGGACAGAGAGGAGTTAAAGATCTTAACAATATGATCTCCCACAAACGGAAGAGCCTTAGCCACTATACTTTGGGGAATGTCGTCTTCCCCTCTGGCTTGTGATGAGAAGTGGGCAACAGCCAGAACCACGTCCGAGAAGCTGACTTCTCGGAAAAAGAGAGAGAGAGAGAGAGAGAGAGAGAGAGAGAGAGAGAGAGAGAGAGAGAGAGAGCTAGCAGGCGCCGCGTCGCGAGCCGCCTGAAGCTGCCGGTGTACCGTAGTGTAGGCAGGCGCGCGCCCGTCACCGCTACCAGCTGTTATGGTCCTGCCGCGACAAAACTGAAAGCGCCCGATATAGATATACACGCCGGGTTGCCGCGAGTGTATATTTAGCAATTTATATTGCCCGCGCTTCGCGGGCAGGGCAGCAATCGCGGAGCGGACCAATGACCGATAGCGACTCAAATTGCCGCAGACGTAGCCTTGATTTTCGCATTTAAGGAAAATCCCTTGGCATTTGCAAGAGTCGGTAAATATAAGTCAGTAATAATTTATACATATATATATCTATATTGTCGCCATGCGTTCGGAGGGGACTGCGTAAATGCATTGGTGATGTGACGCCGAGTTTCCAATCAGTGCGCGGCAGGGCAAGCTCGAAAATTATGCGAAATTAACGTAGTAGAAAGAGGTTACGCGATAGTAGGAAATGCTCGGGAGAACGTGGTGATTTGGTCGTCGCGGGAGACGCGCACGAAGGCGAGTGTAGCCATCTTGAATTGCGACCGGTATTTGTACGAAAGAATTGCAAATTTGCGACCTTTGATGAAATTAGCAATTAAATTTAGGTACTTAAATTATCAAATTTGTGTCATTATTTTTTGTAGAAGTAATTATCCCGATTTTGGCCTCACGGAACTTCCTCTGGGATAAGGCTCGTGCAGGGCTAGCCGCGCTTTACCTGGCGTTCATTATTAATAGAAAATTCGATAACGTGCAGAACGAGATTTATACAGGACAAGCGTAACAAAATGCCATGTTACAAATGACGTACCAACGGGGGCTTAGAGAAACACGAAAATCAGGAAAAATAGCGACAGAATAATTTAACTAATTAGCGATTTCGGGAAAAGTCGGAGAAATTTTTTTTACACAGTAGCCAAGCAAGCGACAGTTCAGCGAGTTAAAGTGAAAATATTTTTTTTTGTTTGTTATATTAATAATTTTAAACAAAGTGGAACAATTCTTTTTTATGCGTTTAAGAAGCTTGTGAATGAACTTAGAAAAATTTTCACTTGAGTTAATGGGTTATAGGTAGGGCTCTCAAAATTTTTCACTTGGGTTAATGGGTTATGATTATGATAGAACTCTGAAACATTTCGATTTTGAAGGTTTTTCAAAAAAGTTTATAGATATGTTTGAGGATTTTCCGGGAATTTTTTTGAAAATTTTTTGATTTTAGGAATTCTCCGAAATTTTTTTTTGGATAATTTTTGAAAAGTTTTCGAAGTTCTCTTTGGAAAAGTTTTTGATTTTAAGAATTTTCCGAATTTTTTTTTTGAATAATTTTTGAAAATTTTCCAAAATTTTTTTTAAATTTTCCAAAAAATTTTTGAAAATTTTCCAAAATTTGTTTGAAAATTTTTCGATTTTGAGAGATTGTGAAAGTTTACCGGAATCTATTTTGAAGGTTTTCGATTTTAAGAATTTTCCTAAGGGAAAATATATTTTTTGTTTAGATAAGTTTTACAAAGTTTCCGGAATTTATTTTTAAAAATTATTCAATTTTGAGGATTTTCCGAAATTTTTTTTTTGTTATTTGTGGAGATTGCAAAAATTTTCTTGTTTTTTGAGAGTTTGTCGATTGAGAATTTCCAAGAATTGTCTGGTGTATTTTGGAAATTTTTCCGAATTTCTTTTGAGAGGTTCTTGATTTGAGGGTTTTCTACAGTTTTGGGTGTGTCTTAAAGAACTTTCCGTTTCAATTTAGACTTTTTCTAGAATTTTTTTGAGTATTTGAAATTTTTTCTTTGGTTAATTTTCAAGAAGATTGAAGCGATGTCCAGAGAATATAGCGAAATACCAGTATAAGCGGAAGACTGCGGCGGCGCACTCAGTAGAATAGCGGTAAATAAAGAAAGTGTTGAAAAATAGGAGACAAATTAAGAAAATTTTTGTTTTCCGGGAATTTAGTGAAAATTGAGTTAACGAAATAGAGTGAAAGACGAATTATTTGAGCGTAATTATTCTGAATTACGACCCGATTTTTCAAACCTCTTTTACGAATTGTTAAAATAGTAGAGTAGGAGTCACAACACCGTATAGGAAAAATTTATTTTGCGAATACCTCCACAAAATATTAATTTTGCTGTGCCACTACCCCCAAATCGATTAGTAAGAACGATTTACAATTTTTGGTCAAGAGTAAAAATTTTTCAAACAACTGCTGGGAAATTGGGTGTAAAAATACAACAACAGCTAAAGTTGTTGTTACAACTACTGTGTGAAAGGAAATTGATTATTACACATACTTATATTTATTTAATTTTATTAGTAATTATCTGCTGAAAATTGATTGCGACCTAGAAGAAAATTCAGATTATTACTCCAGAGATTAACAAGAAGAGAATACCAAAATTACTGAAGACTGAATACTGACTTTACTAGTTCGCGTCAGGGTATTTCAGAAGCTTCTCAAGAATTAGGCAAACAAATTTCGAGTAGGCATTTTCAGCTAAAAGAACCGATAAAGAAGACCTCAAGAAAAGAAGCTATTTTCTTTAATTTATCTGCTTTTGTCCCTTTAGCAAAAGTAAAATACGGTAATCCCCAGAGTAACATAAAATATATATATATATATATATATATTTATACACATTAGTATTATAATATCTGACTAGTCAGATGGGACAACCCCTAGCAAGAAGTGCTAATCCGACAGGAGCATCACAAAGCCAAACGCCACAGCAGGGGATAAACCAGAACGACAGTATTCAATTTATCAGACGAGTAAAACCAAGCGACCTCATAGCCAGTAACTCAGGAAATAGAAACTCAACAGTAGCGACTCAAGAAGCAAAGAAGATGAGCAGATTCGAGAAGAAGATGCCATTCTACGGGGGGCAGGACCATACGAACAGATACTGCAGGAGTTTGAACAATTGAAAATGGCACAACATAGACCAATTTTCCTTCGGGAACCAGTATACGCGCCACAACCTTCGGCAGTCCCACCTCCGGTAGCAAACCCACACGAGTACGTGGATACACCGAGACTACCGAGGGGATCTCAAGATAGAAGGGAGCCACCCAGAAATAACGAAGTAGCACAGATTCGGAGTCCTAAGGTGAATACTGTTCGTAGGCCAGCCGACCAGCAAACCGAATCATCAAAACAGAGAAGAAAAGAACGAAAGCGACTGTCATCGAGTAGTTCAAAAAGTAGCGTACTAGACCGAAAATTAGTAAAGAAGAGAGATAGCCGTAAAGTGAAAGACCATAGAGATAGAAGTTCCACAAGTAGCGATTGTAAAATAACGTCATTAGTAAAAAAAGTAAAAAACACAGGAGAAGCCACAATCGGAACCAGTCGACTTCGACTAGCAATTCAGAGTATGAAGATAAGAAGAAGAAACAAAAAAATAGGAGATGGCATTCGAATGCCGATATAGCTGGGAAGAATGTTATAATACTGCAGAGCTGGAACCTGAAGTTCAATGGGGAAGATAAAGAAGCAGAGGAAATTTTGGACCGACTGCAGGATTGCAAAGTAAGCCTAGCCATGAGCGACAGGGAGATGTTGAATGCGCTCATCGATCTTGTCAAAAAATGCTAGCAGATGGTATCGATCGAAGCGACCAAACCTAAAATCGTGGAAAGACTTTAAAAAAGCGTTCAGAAGACAGTATTTGAGTCATAGAGGTTTATCCTGCGTAGAATACATTGTCGACCACTTTAAGCGACCCCCATCCAGGAAAACAATAGTAAAACAGGCCTACATGGGCTTGAGGAAAGACTACCGACACTTCATGGCGGGGAAAGAAATCAAGACGCTCAAGAATATAGAGAAGCTAGGGAGAATTTGGGAAAAGGAGAAATAATGAGACGATCGGTTTGAAGAGCCTCTGAATAGGAATAGAAAAGCGAAGACAAAACAAATACAAACAAATGCGGTAGCCGCCGCAAGGAGAATCAAAGGCTTGAGGCCAACATACAAGCGACCCCAGTACAGCCAGCCTCACACAACGCGACCGCAACAATGACGCACAGAACACCGCTGAACCCGCTGCGACCGAATTTTGTGCCCGGTTGGCAATAAATGGTCAGGGTAGAGGTGATCAGGCCCAAGGATTCACCGTCCGAGGCGCCTATAATATGAGAGGAACTAGAGACCAAAGTGGGCCTCCTGCCCAAAATATACCAGTATATGGTGCTTGCTATACATGCCAGACGGTAGGGCTCAGAGCGAGGGAATGTCCACAAAGGACATGCTACTTATGTAGGGCTATGGGACACTATGCAAACGAGTGTCCCAATAGACAGCCGGCGTGGCAGTCTTCCCCAAATAATCAGGCCATGGGAAACGGGACGCGGGGGGGGGGGGCAGAAGAGTCCCATAACCCCCCAGCAACCGCAACCGGGACAAAACTGGCAACAATAAAGGTAAGCCCAATCGACCCCAGAAAGAACGAAAATTAGCAGCGACCAAGAGTTGAGTAAATCGATGATAGGCAACTAAAAGTATTAAGTTCATATTGTCAAATGGGGAGAGTCACAAAGTATGGAGTAACACTTCAACCAGAGGAGTAAGTAGGACCTCACCATTAGTGACCAAAAGACCATTAGACAGGAAAGAGAATAGAGACTTTAGCGAGAGCGATATAGCGAAAATTCGAGAAGAGAGAGAAAAAGTAGAGAATAGAGACTTTAGTGAGAGCAACATAGAAAACATTTGAGAAAAGAGAGACAAAGTAGAGAATAGAGGGTTTCATGACAGCGGCATAGAGAAATTTAGGGGAAAACAGAGAAAAAGTGGAAAGAAACGAGAGCGAATTAGCGACCATGAGAGAGCAGAGTGGCGATATCGGAGCAAGCGGTCAAAAATACTCGCAACAGAGCATCCAGCGACTCCTGCGCCCGGTTACTAACAGCGCTCAATCCGACAGCTGACGAGCAGAAGGATTTCCAGGAAGGATCACAGGTGTCCACTCCCTCGTTGGAGGGCCCCTCCTCCTGGGGTACAGATGTAGATGTTGTTGTGCCCACATCTAGTCTAGGGCGGGAGAGCAGCGTACTACGTACACCTGCGGTCGACCAATTGGAGCTTCCGAAACCAGGCGAAGACGAAGTTGCAAGTATGAGCGTAGCGAACCGCATCTTCACAAAGCTAGTACTAGATGGTACGCCATACAGAGCCCTAATTGATGGAGGAGCCACGGTCTCCCTAGTAGGAGCAGCGATAGCGGCTGAGTTCAAAGACCGATTGCGACCAGCGAATTCTGTTATCAGAAGTGTGATAGGTGGAACATAGAAAGTACTGGGGTATCTGGACATCAACATTGAATTGAATGGCAGATCAAGGAAGCTAACGGTAAGAGCCGTAGATCCTTGCGACCATGACATTTTACTTGGGCAGGACTTTACCACCCCATGGGACGTTGATATAAGATACGGCAGACGGATGTGGAGGACTAATGAGGGCCCGTGGAAGCAATCTTGGGACGATGAGGAAATCGAAGCGACCCCAGCATACGCCGAATGCGCCGGAATTACCGAGGCAGACGACGAGCAGCGGAAAGCCATAGAAGACCTAGTGACCAAGATATTACCTCCGCCATCGGAAAATTTAGGAACGACCACGCTGACCGAACATCACGTAGATGTCCTCTCTGCAGCCGCAATCAAGCATCGTCCAAGGAGAATGTCACCGAAACTTCTTCAAGTAGTACACGAAGAGATAGAGAAGATATTCAGGAGTGGAGTAATAGAGCGATCGGCAAGTGAATGGAGTAGCGCCCCGGTAATCATCAAAAAACCAAATGGGAGTTATAGATTTTGTGTAGATTATCGCAACCTCAACAAAGTGACCCGGAAAGACGCATATCCTATCAGGAGTATGGATTCAATATTGGACAAACTGCGTAAAGCCAAATATCTGACCAAAATTGACCTCAAGCAGGTCTATTTTGAAGTACCGATGGAGCAAAGCCGCAAGAAATTTACAGCATTTGCAGCTCCGGGGTCAGGGCTGGGGCAATTCGTAAAAATGCCCTTTGGATTAACAAATGCGCCCATGACCTTTTAACGCATGATCGATGCGTTGTTTGGCGTCCAGTATGAACCATATGGTAGTCAATCGGAAAAAGTGCGAATTCTGCTGCTGTAGAGTGACGTACTTAGGCTCTTGCTGCATAACGATGGATTGCAACCAGACCAGAAAATGTATCGCCAGTGACAGAGTATCCAGCGCCGAAGACCGTTACGCAGCTGAGACGATTTCTGGGTATGGTAGGATGGTACTCGCGATTCATTGAAAACGACTCAGAGAAAAAATCCCTTTAGTAAAGCTACTAAGAAAGGGACAAGAATGGAAATGGAATAGCGACCAACAAGAGGCCTTTGAAGGTCTGAAGAAGGTGCTAACGATAGCTGCGGTCCTCGCAAGGCCAGATTTTGGCAAAACATTCTCGGTTCAGAGTGATGCCAATGGAGTGGCTATTGGGGCAGTGCTCACACAAGAAGGGGATGATGGAGAGCACCGCATCGTATATGTGAGTAGAGTACTCACGGCGGCTGAGCGGAACTATACCACGTCCGAAAGAGAATGCTTGGCGTTATTATGGACCATTAAAAAGTGGCGATCATACCTTGAAGGGTACGAATTCAAGGCCAGAACCGACCATAGCGCCCTCCAATGGCTTCGTAATTTAAAGGACCCTACTGGACGACTATCCCGTTGGGCACTTGAAATGCAACAGTGGGACTTCGAAGTAATCCATCGAAAGGGTACTTTGCTGAAAGTGCCTGATGCCTTATCCAGGATGTATGAAGATGGAGGGGAAATAGCTGGATTTGAAGAGATACGGGACGAGCGATATTCAGCCAGGATAGAGGAAGTACAAAGACACCCTCATCGATTCCCCGACTGGCGAATCGAAGATGGCATGTTATACAAATATCGTAGCAACCCCCTATTAGATCCAGTGACATCTTGAGAAGAAGGAAGGAGATTTGTTGTACCAGTGGAGTACCGCGGGAGAGTGATGACTGAGAGCCACTCCATTACCTCTGCAGGACACCTGGGACTCGACAAGACATATGATCGAGTGGCCCGCGAATACTACTGGCAGGGCATGTACTATGACGTGCGCCACTTCGTCCAGTCTTGTCTTGAATGCCAGAAATACAAAGCCTCCCAGACGGGACCCATAAGGCTACTAGGAAAAACAATTGTAGAGCGACCATGGGCCGTAGTGGCAGCAGATCTCATGGAATTTTCACCACGCAAGAGTCAATTCAAATACTTGTTGGTATTCCAGGATCTCTAACAAGGTGGATCGAGCTGAAGTCGCTAAGAAAGGCTGATGGTAAGTCGGTGGCTCGCGCCCTAGAGGAGCTTATCTTGTTTCGGTGGGAAACGCCAAACTACGTACTCACAGATAATGGGAAAGAATTCATTAATAAGCTGTTGACCGACACACTGAAGGAGTACCATCCTCAAGCCAATCCAGTGGAGAGAAGCAACCGAACCCTAAAGACCATGATAGCGACCTTCGTGAAACAAGACCACCGGGATTGAGACGCCCATCTTCATGAGTTCAGGCATGCAGTAACACTGCGATGCAAGCGACCACCAAGGTATCACCAGCCTTCTTGAATTACGTCCGAAACCCAAGGCCGGTGAAGAGTTTACGAAGAGAAGTAGAGCCAAAGCGACCAATTGTCAATAGCGACCCCGATGAGTGGATAGATCGCGTAAGAAGACTGGATGCCCTACGTGACCTAGTAGTCAGGCATATTGATTCGGCAACAGAGAGACAAACCAAATACTATAATCGTGGCAGGAAGGATGCGACATTCCAGGTAGGGGACTTAGTAATGAGGGCGACCCATCACTTGTCAAATAAAGACAAGTGGTTCTCGATCAAGATAGCTGGCCGGTTTGATGGCCCATTTGCCATCAAAGAAGTCAAGTCTCCGCTCGTATATGTGTTAAATATGGGGGAGGATAAAAGAATACCGAGGTGCACGTGAGGGAATTAAAGAGATATATTCCCCCAAGAGGAAAAGCCCCGTAGTAGCGACCGTTATGTTTTTTTTGTGTTTTTTTTATGTTCACAGAGTAGAGGGAAAGAAAATGTTTAGAGCTAGAGGAGGTCGCCGTGGCCAAGCGGGCCGAGGGGACCGTCACCCAGCTTTCGAAAGCCCTGATAGCTGCCGTCTACCGAGTGACGAACGGGCACAGCAGGCGGGAGCAATGCCCCCCCCCCCCGTAGCCCCCCGTTTACTCCCGTCGATGACTCCACGGCGAGTTACGATTGCAAGACCGCGGTACAACAGGAGTGGGACCAGCAGGAGCGCAACCGAGCCTTCAATGCCCTGAGGATGGCGATCCAATCCCGGGAACTTCCACGCGGGTTGCCGACAACCTGCCCTTCCGCGGTAGAGCCCATTAACCCCGCGGGGGTCAGAACTGCAGTCGACGCTCCGTTGGGGCACGATTCAACCTGGCCACCATCAGAGAATAGGAAGGACCAGGAAGTCAGGGAGAGGATGGCCATTCGCGGACTCGTCCATAACCTGGAGCCACAGGCCGCGAATGATGCAGCGACTTTGAATAACGACCCCGTAGACGAAGGAGGGCCACCGAGAGATGGGATAACGTCGGCCTCCCATAGCGATCCGAAGCGGGTCACTTGGGCGGATGAGCAGGAGGAAGAAAGAGCCATCCTTGAGAGGATAAGGAACCGACTACTTCAGCCAACCCAGCAGCAGGTGGTCGAAGTACCCCCTTCTCCACCAGCGGGGAGTTTCAGAGCTCGCCCGAGGGCAGCTCGGGCTACGGGAGCGGTATCTCGCCGTCTGGCCCAAGAAGCAGAACAACCAGAGAGGCAGGATTCAGAGGAGGTCGCTCATGACGCACTACCTGGCCAGAGAGAGTTTTCGGAGGGTCAGGAATCGGTGGAACCGTGTCCTGAACCCGACATACCCCCGATTCAACCGACTCCTCCAGCAATTCCCCTGGAAAAGAACCAGTCGGAGGCCCCTATGGCATGGAACCTGGATGAGGAACCGGCCAGGAGCGGCGAGGTGGTCGGATTGCGGGAGGTCCCATACCCTCCCCCTATCTCGGCTCGGAGACACAGGTACAACCCGCGGCGTCAGCTTCAATTGGACGACTATGAGTCGCCGGTGGCGGAGAGGGTGGCGGCCATGCGCACGCAGTCCCCACCACCGGGACCGGCTTCCCTCTGCAGTCGGTAACGTACGTCAATAACCGAACCGGCGAGGATCCGTACGGTGAAACTCACAGGAATCATGTTCAGCCACGGGCTGATTTCCATTCCCTCGGACCCAACACTCGATCCCCAGATGGGGCCTGCAACAACTGTTGGCAGAAGGGGCACATCTCGTCGAAGTGTCCGAGGCGCCGCCAGTATTCCTGGTGTCGCAATTGCGGCAGGCGAGGCGTCAAAGTGACGAGCTGCCCCAGATGTACTGAGCCTCATTGGGAGTGGGTTCGATGGAAGTACGAGGGGGGATCGGCCCCGCGGGACATGGACCCACGAGAGGAACCTCGCGACACTCCACCGAGGAAGAATACGGCGTCGTCGGCGGATGGGGAACCGGCTCCGGTTCGAAGGGAATTGTACCCCGCAGCAAGCCAACTCCCCACCACCAGACCCGCCGAGCGACCCAACCAGGACTTCCGCCCCAGAAGAGGATATCATGGAAAGGATCCAACGACTGGCGGAAAGCCTCGCGGACCTGCCACCTCTGCAGACTACCCGACCGTCGTACCTGCAGACGTATATCGCGACCGCACCTCTTATGATTTGCAAGACCGTGAAAATTTATAATCGACTAGTAGTTGAAATTTGTAGTAGGTAGTGTGGCTATAAGTTAGAAACGGGGCGCGCTACGAGGACCGACGGGACTTCCTGGGCCGCGCGGGAGATTCGCGAGACGCGCGCTAAAGGAAAACCAAAGAGGACTTCTCGGGCCACGCGGGAGTTCGCGATATAATAGCGACCACGAGGCAGCGACCTTGAGACTTCCCGTTGCGGCGACTACAGTTAGACGACGGTGAGTTGCACTGTAATTGTTGAGCATCCCTCGGCATTTGCAAGAGTCGGTAAATATAAGTCAGTAATAATTTATACACATATATATATTGTCGCCATGCGTTCGGAGGGGACTACGTAAATGCATAGTGGTGTGACGCCGACTTTCGAATCAGTGCGCGGCAGGGCAAGCTCGAAAGTTACGCGAAATTAAAGTAGTAGAAAGGGGTTACGCGATAGTAGGGAAAAGCTTGGGAAAACGTGGTGATTTGGTCGTCGCGGGAGACGCGGACGAGGGATAGTGTAGCCATCTTGAATAGCGACCGATATTTGTACGAGAGAATTGTAAATTTGCGACCGTTGATGAAATTAGAAATTAAATAAAGCTTAGGTACTTAAATTATGAAATTTGTGTCATTATTTTTTGTAGAAGTAATTATCCTGATTTTCGCAGCACAGAACTTCCTCTGGGATAAGGCTCGTGCAAGGTTAGCCGCGCTTTACCTGGCGCCCATTATTAATAGAAAATTCGGTAAAGTACAGAGCCAGATTTATAAACGACAAGCGTAACAAAATGCCATGTTACAACCTTTGAAATCATGAAAAAATCGTTTTCTTTATTAATGCCTATTTCGATAGTAAATTTCCCGCAAAATATGCTCCGATTGGTTTTATAATGTTTATAAATTTTGTTTCAAAGTTATACGCCAAATAGCTATTTTTCCTTAAAATTACGTCTTTTTACACAAATTTGTTTTACTGAGTTAATAATTGCTTGCAATTTTTTCTTTAAGTTACTGTAATTAAATATATTAACCAAATATACGTTACAATATCAGAAAAAAATAATGCGTACATTAGAAAAATAGATATAATATTTTTTATATGACGAAATTTGTGAAATTCATTTGTAAAATGAAAATCAAAAATATATATAATTTGAATTATTTCGAAAAGTTTTGTGTCGGTTAGTGTTGTACCTATATTCTGACGTACCTATTGCCTTGTAGCGTCATCAACAGTTTTATATGTAGACCCTCTGTACTGAGAGACATTTTTGTCACCTGTTCGATGCTATATGTAAACACGGCTGATATTTGTGATTTTAGCATTCGAATATTGACAGCACTTTTTATCCGTCGTTAATTATTGTTAAGTGTGAATAATATTTTTCGGGTTTGCGAGTGAATTCGCGAGTGAAAACTAAGTGAAGTGTAGTGTAGTGAAAAGTGTATTTATATTATATAAATCCAAAATATAGACCAATTGTGATTTTAATAATAGAAAAATGGAACAACTGCAAGTGTAAGTGAAAGTGTGATTTAAAAGTTCAATTATTATAAATTTATAGTGTGATAAGTGTATCAAAATGTCTTCTGATAAAGTGAAATATAAATATGGGAGATATGCAAGTACTCCTCTGGATAAAATGTTTTCTCGAGGTAGACCCAAGAAGAGACCAAGAGAATTTTATAAATAGAGATATAGCTATGATCCGGATCAGAAGAGACAAAGATCTTCTTCATCTTCAAGAAAACTCAACAGCGCAGCATCAGTTAATGAGTTTTGTGATTAAAAAAATACAATTATTGACATCAATATTGTATTTTCAGAACTCAAAGATATTGTACATTGCAGTGAATGTCATAGCAATGTACAGCTCAGTGGATCAAGTACACAAGGACTTGGATTGAAAATTGATGTTGTCTGTACACAGTGTGATTGGATAGCTACCACAAACTCAAGTAAGAAAGTAGGTAAAAAAAGGAAACGCATGGGAAGAGAATAGGAAAAGTGTGCTTTCTTTACGTGCACTTGGCCATGGGCATGCTGGATTGTCTACTTTCAGCGGCATTATGGATTTTTAAAAGCCAGTAGCACAATCTGCTTTTGACTCAATAAATAGTTAATTGAGTGAAGTGTGCGAGGTAGTGGTACAAGAGTCCATGAATGTTGCAGTTCAAGAGAAAAAGCATGCGGCACCATCAAATGGAGATTTCATGCAGAATTAAAATGAAAGTTTCAATAGTTCTGTGTGGAAGCTAGTTTCAAAACCATTATTCAGTGGCTTAGCAGTTTTAAAGATTGGATTGTATACTGCTGTAACTTGCTTCAATGATGGTCGAACAGGCTTCCTAAAAATCATGAATATTTTTTTAATCGAGCCTGGAGATGCTTCAACTGTGTGGGTAAAAAGCAGCAATGACTCCAGACGGTTTCATCCGGAGAGGAAGACACTTGCGAGCACAAAGGTGGAACGTGTCAACAAGAGAAAAGTTCGAGAAAAATTACAGAATGATTTATAGGCAGCAGGTACAAATGAAATGTTGTAAGTATAATTAATTCTTTATTGTACGCATTATAAACTACTTAAAGTAAGTATTTTTTTTAGTATTCAGCAAATCCTGGACTAAGTGGATCACCTCAATAGTCCCATGAAAGTGACAGTTGAGGTTAAAATGATTAAGAAAAAGACCAATGCTTTAAGACTGCGACGAAAAGAAAGATAAGAGTTTAAGAAAGTTTTAATCAATTAAAACATTTTTTTTTTATTAAATCCACTAAATTAATCTTTTTGTATTTCAGATAAATCTATGTAATACATTGTAGTTTGTTATATCTAGATGCGGATGTCCACTATGGAAAAACTTTCTTTTGATGGACAGAAAAAATTAAAATCACAGAAAATTAATAGGATGAGTATTATTTCAATTTATGATAGATATTTATAGTTAAAATTTAAATGCTGATTTTCTCTAAATTCTGTTTTTTGAAATTGCAGGTGCTGGCACGTAAGATTCCAAGTGAACCGCTGTACCAAACTCCTCCAGGTTTGTGGATATTTCTTTTCAATACATTAGTTATGGTATGAATACAGGCAATTAATTTTGAATATGTAGAAAAATTTTTGCATATATATACTAAATTAATTTTGAATATGTAGAAAAAAATTTGCATATATATATATATATATATATATATATATATATATGCCAAATTAATTAAAAATTAATTAAAAATAAAATAATATGTCTGTAAAAATTTGTCTACGTATTCAAAATTAATTTCCTGTATTGATACCATAACTAATGTATTGAAAAGTAATATCCACAAACTTGGAATCTTATGTGCAGTGAATTGGGAGCTTACACAGTCTTTCTATTATTACTAGGTGCTTTGTGGGTTTTAAGAGACCTTAGACCCCTCAAAATGTCGGTAAATATGTATACTTTTACGAGGGTAGTTCAATAAGTCTTTAGAATAAAGTATAAAAACAATTTTTTTTGGGTAAATTTTTTTTTATTTTTCAACATAATCTTCTTGGAGCTCTATACACTTGCTCAATCGCTTTTTAAGTTTTTTTAATCCTTCAGAAAAGTGCGTTTTCGGAAGTTCCTCAAAATAAGCACTTACAGAGGCAATGACGTCTTCGTTGTCCGTAAATCTCTGTCCACCGAGCCATTTTTTCAAGTTTGGAAATAAGAAAAAGTCACTGGGGGCTAAATCTGGTGAATACGGTGGGTGTTCGACCAATTCGAATTTTAGTTCTTCAATTTTAGCCATTGAAACGAAGCATGTGTGAACTCGGGCGTTGTCGTGATGAAAGAGAATTTTTTTTCTCGCCAAATGTGGTCATTTTTTTTTAATTGCTTCTTTCAGCTGCTCTAATAATGATGCATAATACTCACCAGTAATTGTTTTACCCTTTTCCGAGTAGTCAATAAGTATAATTCCACGTGCATCCCAAAAAACTGTAGCCATAACCTTACCAGCTGACTTTACGGTCTTTGCCTTCTTTGGAGCTGGTTCGCCTGTGGAAATCCACTGTTTGGATTGTTCCTTTGTCTCAGGAGTGTAGTGGTGTATCCATGTTTCATCCACAGTCACAAATCGACGAAAAAATTCCTCAGGATTCCGACTTATGCGCGCCAAAAGAGCCTCAGAGGCGACCACTCTATTGCGTTTATTCTCAGCTGAGAACAAACGCGGCACCCATCTTGCCGATAGCTTTTTCATGCCCAATTTTTCATGCAGAATTGAAACAACTGCATCTATAGATATCCTTGTGGCCTCAGTTAACTCACGCACTTTTAATCTTCTATCCTTCAACACCATATCGTGGATTTTATTGATGATTTCGGGAGTAGTTGCTTCTACGGGCCTTCCTGAACGTGGTTCGTCACTTATTGATGTACGACCACGCTTAAATTCATTTACCCAGTTATAAACCGTTGCTAAGGCAGGGGCAGATGTGCCATGAACTGAGTCCAATTCATTTTTTATCTCATATGGAGTTAAACCCTTTAAATGAAAATGTTTAATTACCGCTCTGAACTCGTTTTTTTTTTCCATTTTTCTTAACAAGCAATTTTTTTTTTCAATTGGTTATAAAAACACGTAAACTCAGAAGATGTGGACTGTGACTGCACCATATATCTAGTCGGGAGTGGTGCTGACTGAAAACAGATGATTTGGAGCCATTCGCGCGCGATCTGTTGGTCATTCTAAAGACTTATTGAACTACCCTCGTAGTACAAAAAATGTTGATTACATTGATATAAAGTACTCGTAACATATTTTAAATATTTATTACTGTTTTTTTATATTTTGAAGATGGTGTACCCCCTTAATAATGTCTTTAATTTCACCGCTGTAAAACCTCAAAATCTTGATCCTACACGTAAGAATAAATTACCATTGTCAATACGTTATTTACAGAAGCTAATTTGAGGTGTGCACAATTATACGTCATAAAATAAATAAAAAAGAAATTTTCTACGGTTAATTGATGCCTTTTGATATGTGCTAAATCTTAACCGTGCACTTTGTCGTACAAGTTTTTCTTCCAAATTTCTTTTTTGGCAAGGATATAATTTTTTGAAAATTATATTAATAAATTAAGAAAAAATTGAATGCTTGTCCGAAAAAGAATTTAAAAAAAATGTTTACAAAAACGTGTACAGTTAAAGCTTTAATACATATTAAGAGGCACTATTTAGCCATCGAAAAAAAATTTTTCATTCATTGTATGACGTGTAATAAATGAAACGCGCACGCCCCAAAGTCTCACCAATAAATAAGGTATTAACAATATCGATTTATTGTGACGTGCAAAATCAAGATTTTGAGGATTAACAATGGTAAAATTAAAGATATTATTAAGTATTTATACTGAAAAACTGTTCAGATTGTTTGCTTTTAATTATAGGAAGATTTACAGACTCCTTAACTTAAAAAATCTATGTAAAACTAATTATTTACATATGTATATAGGCGTAGCTAGTTTCTAAAAACCTTTAGTAAGTCCCTCCCAAATTTACAAGGCCAAAAAATTTAATTTGCAATCTAATTACTCGTTCATTACAAATTTATTCTAATTTTGTTAGATTCATTTTTACCTATTTTATGTTAATATTACGAATCACTTAATTTTCTATGTAGTTTCAAAAATACTTGAAGGCCTAACTATTTTTACGTATAAGATAATTGTTTCTATTAATCGTTCTCATGTGTGTGTATGGGTGTGTATGTGCGTGCGTGCGTGCGTGCGTGCGTGCGTGCGTGCATGTCTGTGTGTGTGTGTGTGTGTATATGTATGTGTGTGTTTGTATGTATGCGCGCGCGCGCGCGCGTGTGTGTGTGTGTGTGTGTGTGTGTGTGTGTGTGTGTGCTCGTGCGTATATATATAATTTCTAAGCCCAAAGTATCATTTTTCAAAGGCAATTCAAGGTCGAAAAATGCATTTTTCTTACATTTTTTTCAATTTTGTCAACTTTCTTTGATTTCCAACTCAAAAACCAACCACTTTTGAGAAAAATGTGTAATGACAATTATTATTGTAAATAATGTAAGGAATCTAAAAATAATTATATAGACTCCATTGTGACATTTTGTTAAATCGTGCATTGTGATGTAGTGTGACATTCGGATGCCAATGAATTGCTATAAATTTCTTGACCGAAAAACATCTTAAAATTTAGCTTTGTATATTACCATTCATTCTAGACTTGGTACGAAGTAATCTCAAGCTGCATTTAATGCATAAATGAATAATAAGCAATTTGATGCAACATACAGTATAAATCAAAATTCTGAAAAATCTACTTCCGCATCGCAGATTTTAATTTTTGGTTTAAATACACTTTTGAATTACTGCTACATCACATTAGAATGTACATTTTACAGATTGCAAAAATATTTTACGTAATCTAAGTTCATGCAAGTTTTTATATCTTAAATATGTACGTTATGTGTAACTTTGCCAGAATTTAGACACCTATAAGTGGTCTTTATAGCCTCCTAAAAATTCGCTAATCTACATTATTGAGTTTAACTTACCACGGGCTTTGAATCAGGCGGTACATTTTTTATCGTCACCGAGGCTTTAAAATATTCTTGAGATGTGTACTCATGGACTTTTTGAACTAGAATTCGTTAAAAAAATTATTTCCAACTTTTAGATACACATATATCAATAATAATAGAATTTTTATAGTAATTTCACAGTATCATTATTAAAATATGTGTGTCTACAGACGAAAATAATTTTTTTAAAGAAATGTAGTCCGACAAGTCAATGAGTACACTTTACACTTCTGAATAATAGTTTAAAGCCTTGGTGAACATGAAAAATATACCATCAAAATATAAATTCAATAATGTAGATTAGCGAATTCTTAGGGCCTATCAAAACCACTTAGAGGGTTGTAAATGTGTATGTGTTCGTTTGTGTATGTGTATGTGTGTGTGTGTGTGTGTGTGTGTGTGCGTGTGTATGCGAGAAGAGAAACTACCGAATCATCCGTGGGAAGTACTAAATTGTAGATTCTGCCTCAGTCTATACACGGAGGTAATAAAGCTCGTCTCCTACTACTGACCATCTATTCATGCCGTGTTCTTAATGTTTGTTCCATTTCATTTTTTCGTGCTAAAGATTTTACTATACCAACACTATATCTATTACTAACAGAAATTTTAATTAGTATGTTACAAATAAATATTACTTTGAACGAATTAAATAAACATTATAAGTAGAAACAGTTAAGCTGGGGCTTATACCGTTATAGTATATTTTAACGAATATCAGAGCCATAAATAGCTGTAAATATGTGCTTTTTAGGTTAGGAAAGCAATTTTTCTGACTTTTTATGTGGACATAATCGAAGAAAGTAGAGCACAACATACGAGGGTAGTTCAATAAGTCTTTAGAATGACCAACAGATGGCGCGCGAATCGCTCCAAATCATCTGTTTTCAGTCAGCACCACTCCCGACTAGATATATGGTGCAGTCACAGTCCACATCTTCTGAGTTTACGTGTTTTTATAACCAATTGAAAAAAAAATTGCTTGTTAAGAAAAATGGAAAAAAACGAGTTCAGAGCGGTAATTAAACATTTTCATTTAAAGGGTTTAACTCCATATGAGATAAAAAATGAATTGGACTCAGTTCATGGCACATCTGCCCCTGCCTTAGCAACGGTTTATAACTGGGTAAATGAATTTAAGCGTGGTCGTACATCAATAAGTGACGAACCACGTTCAGGAAGGCCCGTAGAAGCAACTACTCCCGAAATCATCAATAAAATCCACGATATGGTGTTGAAGGATAGAAGATTAAAAGTGCGTGAGTTAACTGAGGCCACAAGGATATCTATAGATGCAGTTGTTTCAATTCTGCATGAAAAATTGGGCATGAAAAAGCTATCGGCAAGATGGGTGCCGCGTTTGTTCTCAGCTGAGAATAAACGCAATAGAGTGGTCGCCTCTGAGGCTCTTTTGGCGCGCATAAGTCGGAATCCTGAGGAATTTTTTCGTCGATTTGTGACTGTGGATGAAACATGGATACACCACTACACTCCTGAGACAAAGGAACAATCCAAACAGTGGATTTCCACAGGCGAACCAGCTCCAAAGAAGGCAAAGACCGTAAAGTCAGCTGGTAAGGTTATGGCTACAGTTTTTTGGGATGCACGTGGAATTATACTTATTGACTACTCGGAAAAGGGTAAAACAATTACTGGTGAGTATTATGCATCATTATTAGAGCAGCTGAAAGAAGCAATTAAAAAAAAATGACCACATTTGGCGAGAAAAAAAATTCTCTTTCATCACGACAACGCCCGAGTTCACACATGCTTCGTTTCAATGGCTAAAATTGAAGAACTAAAATTCGAATTGGTCGAACACCCACCGTATTCACCAGATTTAGCCCCCAGTGACTTTTTCTTATTTCCAAACTTGAAAAAATGGCTCGGTGGACAGAGATTTACGGACAACGAAGACGTCATTGCCTCTGTAAGTGCTTATTTTGAGGAACTTCCGAAAACGCACTTTTCTGAAGGATTAAAAAAACTTAAAAAGCGATTGAGCAAGTGTATAGAGCTCCAAGGAGATTATGTTGAAAAATAAAAAAAAATTTACCCAAAAAAAATTGTTTTTATACTTTATTCTAAAGACTTATTGAACTACCCTCGTAAATAATGCGCAAAAAATATAAACCTATTTATATGACCCATTTTAAGTCTGAGAAAAAGCGAAAAAATGAGAAAAAAATAGTTTCTAGGGGTTTTGAGTATCGCACACTTTTTAAAAAATTCTCAAAAAATTCATACAAGTACGTGAATTAGTAAAAAAAATGTTTTAAATTTTAATATATAATTTTGAGGTTATGTTTGCTGATAAAGGTATCTTAGAAAAATTTCCCCAGCCCAATTGACCGAGAACAGCCGGAGAAAGAAATAATAGAGTAAAAACACATTTTTAATACTAGCTCATAAGGGGACGGGGATGCAAAACAAATCTTAAAAATTATATTTTTGTAATACAAATCGAAAGAAAACACTAAAAAATTCTGATACCACGAAGGCTCATTTAACATCGTTAATCGGCTACAGCCTTTAGAATCCCATTTCATTAAAAAAAATTTAGAGTATATGTAAAATATACCAATCGAAAAAAAGTTAAGTCAGTTTTACGATTGTATGCATTATTTTGACATATTTAGTGTATAAAATGACAGAAATATTTTTTCAATTTTTTAACTTTTCAAAATTCAAACTTGCATTTATTAAACAAAAATAACTTTTAAGTATATGTAGGTTACACCAATCAAAACAAAATTAAGTCAGGTTTTGTTTTTTCACAGGTTCTCAAAACTTAAAATTGCATTTCATTCAAGAAAGTTTAGATGAAAAATATTTTGTTTTTTACTATAAAAAATTTTTAATTTCATAATATTATAATATTGCACGTAAGTAATGGTGTATACAGAAAATACGAGGACGTTGGGTAAATAAATACAAGGTTTAATTTCATTTATTCGATACCATTGTTCACCGATGATGTACCTTCCATCGACTATCTCTGCTCTACAGCAGAACCCATCTCAGCTTCTAAAACTGAAGTATGCGAATCAGCAAGAATTGAAAACATATAATCATTATAGTGCATTCAATACTTACGATTGTTTTCATTTGATGTGGACGGTAAGGTTTACTCATCACATCTCAATATAAACTCGTCCCCCTCGATATCGTTTAACATTGGCCTCATTACTAAAACATTGGTTATAAATAAAATTATTTGCAAAATAAAATGAGAATCTTTTAGAATATAAGATATTAGTACTTACAGTAACGATGAATCATTGGAGCTGCTAGTGGATCAGTCTGGTCGTTGCGTTGCCGTATCGCATTCACGGCAATCGAGAGAAGTTGTTGATTATGGAAAAGGCCAACACAATGCATGTGATATATCGTTGTTGGTCTACAATGAAACAAGAGAAAATGCAGCTTTCTTCATAGAATCTCCACAGATAACTGCTGAAGATTGGAAGACCATACTTTGCCGCACATTGTACGAATAAGCGAATCTTTATCTTTGGCAATATTAAGAGCATGCCCAAATATTTTTACTAATAACGCAACACTAACGGTGTCCGTTTTCTTACGAACTTGGTTTATCGACTTTGACTGACCAAAAGATACTGACAAGATACACGTATGCATCTCGTTAAATAGTGTGCCCATACAGCACGTGTGTTGCATCGCATTACTTTCAATTATGTCTGTCGAAGTGCTACGACTGCATTTTATTTCGCAGAAAATCTTCTTCGCGGAAAAGCGATATTTAACCCAAACAATATCATCTTCAAGAGCACGACTGCGCGGTTAGTCATGATTGTCGGAGAATTAAGAAAATAAAGGTAAGCAGCACAATTTAGTAGCTTTCGAGCCTCTGTCCTGTCAACATCGAGTTGTGCGATAAAAGTGAAGTCCCGCGAGCTAATTAAAATATACATTTTCGAATTATTATATTGTCGCATATCGAAATATAAATTATGATAAAATTCTAAATTCATAATTTCTAATGGTTTAGTTGTAACTACAAAAAAGTGTTATCCAGCGAGCTGATCAAAGTATAAATTTTCGAAATATTGATTATCGGGAGTCAAAAAAAAAGTGATGATCAAAATCTAAATACACAATTAACAAAGGCCTATATCTAGCTACAAAAAAGTGTAATCCCGAGAACTGATCAAACTATAAATCTTTAAGGGGGCAAACCACCTTTAAATTGTCAAAAAATCGTTTTTTTTTTATTTACCTTATTTATAGGAAATTTCCCGTAGAATAAGCTCCCGAAAACCGTTTTAAGATATCATAATTCCTTTTAAAGTTACAATATAAATTCTGAGACAGCTTTTTTGCCGATTTTGCGTAAATTCGGTATTTCATCAATTATTATTTATTTTATTATTATTTATAACTAAATGTTTGATTGATTATTTTATTTAGTTATAAAGCAATAACATATAATATAATAAGATCCATGCTTGTATATTCAAATATTTGCGCGTTGTTATATGTAATATTGGCGCATGTGCGAATTACGAGTAACGTGACATGTCATTACATCACAAGATAAAGGTCGATAAATCAGATCGAATTTTTTACTAACCTTAACCGTACATTTTTGCTACTTTTGACAGTTGGCTTTTATGTTTACAAACCACCTGTTAGTAAACACAGCTAATATTTTTATTGTACTGAACTTATACAGTGTTTTAATTGCATTTGACCATTTGTGAATGTATGTAAATCAGTGTAGTGAAAATGTCTTCCAAAAGAGATAAAAAAGGAAGATTTACAAAAAAAGCCAAGGCTATCCACCAGCTCAGCGAGGAAACTCCAAAACACAGCTAGTGCTAGAGACACCAGTTATACAACAAACAGGATCAACTCCAGCAACAAAGTAGGAGCCAAAGGAAATGCATATGAAGTGAACAGAAGATCTGTGCTGTCTGCTCGTGCACTTGGACATGGACACGCTGGCCTTTCAACTTTTTGTGGGATTATGGACCTATGCAAGCCAGTTGCCCAATCGGCTTTTGATTAAATAAATAAGCAGTTGAGTGAAGTGTGTGAAAGTGTCGCTCAAGAGTTTAGTATGATAAGTACAGTTTACTCAATTTATTCATTTTTGTGTTTTTTTTTTTTTCATTTCAGGTTATTCAAGGAGGAGGAAGACTCATGGGACTCCATGCACCAGAAAATATTGATGTACACTGCTGCAGATGTTTGTCTGCTACGTTGAAAAGAAGAAAAAAGTAGATGCAATTGATAAGATGAGTATAAATTATATCTATTAGAACTTGTAAATTAATTGTTAAATAACTCTAAATGTTGTTTTTATCAATTTCAGCTTACTGTCCGTAAGATTCCAAGTGAACGCATGGACAGATTGGGCTCAAAATTTATGGAGATACTCATTATAGTAGTACTTTTCATATGAGCGTAGGGATTTTGATTCGAACGAGTAGAAAATTTTTTACATCTATAAAAATGATAAAATTATTAAAAAATAAGTGTTATATTGACAATGTTCATATAAAAAAATACTTCTACTCGTTCAAATCAAAATCCCTACGCTCATGTGAAAAGTACTACTATAATGAGTATCTCCATAAATTTATAGCCCAATCCATCCATGCGTAGACTTGAAATCTTACGGACAGTGCTTAAAGTCTTCGAAAACAGTCTGGTTTGCCATGGAGGCATAGAAGGTCCAACGAAGGTAAAAAATATATAAATTGGTAGGTTTTTATGTATACTTTGAGGAAAAAAAACCCTTATTGAAATAAATATCAAAATAAAAATTCTTAATTAAATTTTTTGTTTCAGATTTTAAAGGTGTGTGCCTCCTTAAGATACCGATTGTTAAAAAAAAAAGTGATGGGCAAAATCTGAATAATCGGTTAACGAAGGCTTATATGTAACTATAAAAAAGTGTAATACCGCGTGCTGATCAAACTATAACTTTTCGAGATATCGATTATCGAGTGTCAAAAAAAAAAAAATGATGGGCACAATCTAAATACACTGTTAGCAAAGGCTTATATCTAGCAACAAAAAAGTGTAATGCCGCAAGCTGATCAAAGTTAAAATTTTCGTGATATTGATTATCGCTTATTAGATCAAAAGCGGTGGTCAAAATCTAAATACACGATTAACAAAGACTTATATCTAGCTACAAAAAGTGTAATCCCGCGAGCTGTTCAAACTATACATTTTTACTCGTATCGATTATCGATTGTTAAAAAAAAGTGATCGGCAAAATCTAAATACACGGTTAGCCAAGGCTTATATCTAGCAACAAAAAAGTGTAATCCTGCGAGCTGATGAAAGTTAAAATTTTCAAGATATTGATTATCGATTATCAGAAAAAAAAGTGGTTGCCAAAATCTAAATACACGACTAACAACAACTTATATCTAGCAACAAAAAAGTGTAATCATACGAGCTGGTCAAAGTTAAAATATTCCAGATATAGGTTATCGATTATCGAAATAAAAGTGATGGGTGAAATATGAATGCACGATTAATAAAGGCTTATATGTAGCTACAAAAAGTGTAATCCTGTGAACTGATCAAACTAAAAGTTATTAAGATATCTATTATCGAATGTTAAAAGAAAAAACAGTAATGTAATACACTTTTGCAGCTGCACGGTATGAATCATCAGTAATAAGATACAATACAGGATGCACTTGTTGCTATATGAGATTAAAATTTTTAGCTGATCTGTCACGGAGATGAATCACGGTGCAGTACACTACAACGTACAGTTTTGCACCATGGGAAAACTAGCACGGCGTCAAACCTATGAAGGATCGAGCACCAGTACTTGTACATCTCGCGGAGTGTACGTTACTTATAATGCGCGTATATAAAACCAATCGTCGCAGTGGTGAGTTACGGGGGACTTACACGTGTGTTATACATGGAGCTTCTGATTCAAAAGATAGTGTTATAGACGTAGAGACACTATGTGTCGGGGGTCTACCTGTGAGTAAAACTGAAGAGACAATTTGGGAGATACTGACAGAGGATGCAGAAACATATAGTGATACAGAATATTTTATTAACAATGAAAATATAATTGTGATTCACGAAGAAGAATCAACGTCCGAAGTTTTATCAGTGGAATCGACTTCGAACTCAATTGCAGCAGAATATCTCCATCTATTAGACCAACGGACAGATGAAGACGCATTCACTAGCAGTAGCTGTAGCAGTATCAGTGCGTCTTTCGAATTCCGTGGGCTTTCTTCAATTGAACATCCATCGAATAATTTTTTTTCGTTACAAAAGTAATAAAGGTAACAGAAGAAAATTTCGAAGAAAGGAAGAAAATAACATGCAGTGATCTGTGTGGTTGCTGCAAAAAACGTTATTGGCGTCAACATAAGAAACAGAACAATAAGTGGCAATATTGCTATAAGTGTGGTATATGGATGTGCCCACAATGCGCACAAACTTTGAAGTGCTTGTGTAATAATTCATAAAATAATATTATTAGGAATACTTTAAACAATTTTTAATTTTATACTATTTTCTGAAAAATGCGTGCTGCGAAAGGAGAAGGTGAATAGGACTGTTCTACAGATACAGGCGATAAAAAGGTTAGTTTTTATAATTATAATTATATATAAAAAAAGAGTGGTGTCTGTACTATTCGTTTGTGTATACATGTGTGCGTGTTCTCTTATATCACACCAGGATATATATATATATATATATATATATAGCTCTGCTCACGGTTCTTTTGAGCTGCGGTTTTAAACATGGATGTTACAACCCTAACGAGTGGAGATTGTTCAATCAATCAAAATATTAAAGAGCAGTACAAGAACATGTTTGGTTTAGACATGAAAATTGATGAATTTGATTAGGTTCCTAAAATCATATGCGCAATATGTAGGAAAATGCTACAGAAAGACAAAAATGGTAAAACTGAAGTAAAAATGAAAGTGCCTACGATATGGAAGGAACCTTTAAGAAAAGAAGACTGTTATTTTTGTAATACGAATTTGCATGGAGTTAATAGTAAAAACAAGTCGCAAATTAATTACGCTAACGTTGAAAGTGTCACGAAACCTATATATGAATCGTCAATTGATAAAAGAGAAGATCCACTGGGTATGTACGCAAGTGGAAGTATGGATCTTGAGGAAAATTTAGAAAGACATGATGAAGATGAAATCTTAGAAGAAGAAATGGAGGAAGGAGATATTATTGCGGAAGAAGAAATAGCGCCTGATGAAGACAATGACGCTGCTAGTACAAGTGATACAAGTGACGAAGAATACATCCCCTATAATACTAAGAAGGAGAAAGGTCCACTTACACAGGAAAAAGTGAATGATCTCATACGCGATTTGGGCCTACCAAAGGATGGGGCGGAGTACTTGGCTTCATGGCTAAAAGAAAATACTAATGAAGCTGGAAAAATTAAAGTTTCTTACTACCGAGACAGAGATAAGAAATATCGTGATTATTTCGCTAAAGATGAATAATTTTCCTTAGTTTACTGCAAAGATATAGTTGGGTTGATGAATTGCTTTAAACATGGATGTTACAACCCTAACGAGTGGAGATTGTTCATCGATTCGTCAACGAGAAGTTTAAAAGCCATTCTGTTACACAATACAAAAGTTTATGCAGCCATTCCCATAGGATATTCGGTAATACTGAATGAAGAGTACTGTAACATGAAAGTAATATTAGACCGAATAAAATACAATGATCATAAATGGCAAATATGTGGGGATCTTAAAATCATAACAATACTTCTGGGGCAACAATCGGGATTCACAAAATATCCTTGCTATTTATGTGAGTGGGATAGTAGGGATAGAAATAATCATTACATAAAGACTGTCTGGCCCCTTAGACAAAAGTTCGAACCGGGTTCTAAGAATATAAAAGATAAGCCACTTGTTGATCCATCAAAAATTCTTATACCACCTCTGCACATTAAATGGGGACTTATGAAACAATGGGTAAAATCTTTAGACAAAAATGGTAGCTGCTTTAAGTATCTGCGAAATCAGTTTCCCAAATTAAGTGATGCTAAAGTAAATGAAGGAATTTTCGATGGCCCTCAGATTCGTAAGATGATAAATGATGAAATTTTTGTTACGAAAATGAATCATACAGAGAGAGAAGCATGGTTATGTTTCAAGGACGTAATTAAAAACTTTCTTGGAAATCATAAGAGCCCAAATTACCAACAAATAGTTTTAAATTTAGTAAATAGTTACAAAAATCAAGGCTGCCTAATGAATCTAAAATTACACTTTTTATATTCGCATATTGATGAATTTCCAGAAAACCTAGGTGATTACAGCGAAGAGCATGTAGAAGAGAAATGGAGCGCAGGTACCAAGGAAGATGGGACGTAAATATGTTAGCAGATTACTGTTGGTCGTTAAAAAGATCTACCATCAACATCTACCATCAACATCGGAGAAGCGGAAGCGTAATCCACTTCGTAGATCATTTGACAATAAAATAGTTTGTTACCATAAAAAAGAGTAATGGGCTTAATATTTATACGGGTATTTTATTGAATTGCATATACTTCTAACAAATTTAAAGTAAATGAAGGAGCAGCAAACTATGATATAGTTTTAAAGGATACGATTGTACTTGCATATACATTGTTCTTTGCTTTATAGTTTACATTACCTTTTGCGTTGTTTCAGTTTATAACTAATTTTTTCACTCTCTTTACGTCCATGACCTTGAACTAACCTTGAACTGACCATAAATATAACCTTATGGGACTATACTGACCCTGGATTCGGATTCAGCGACCCCAAAAACCCCTAAATGTCATGGTTTGACTCTACTTTTTATGAATCTTTATGATTTGACCTTCAACTGACCTTGACCATGACCTGATAGGGTTGTAATAAGCCCGGATTCAGATACAGCGCCCCAAAAAAACCCAAGATACCATGGTTTTAGTGTATTTTTCATGTATTTCGATAATTTGACCTTCAACTGACCTTGAGAAAGATCTGATTGTTTAATCTGACCCCGGATTCGGATTCATCGACCCCAAAAACCCCAAGATACCATGGTTTTAGTGTATTTTTCATGTATTTCGATAATTTGACCTTCAACTGACCTTGAGAAAGATCTGATGGGGTTAAACTAACCCTGGATTCGGATTCAGCGATCCCAAAAACATATAAGTACCGTGGTCAAGTTTTTGGGACTTACAATTTTTTTTTGTGGGGCTGTGTAATCAATATCTCGAAAATGTTATCTTTGATCAGCTTGCGGGATTACACTTTTTTGTTGCTAGATATAAGCCTTTGCTAACCGTGTATTTAGATTCTGTCCGTCATTTTTTTGACACTCGATAATCGATATTTCGATAAGTTATAGTTTGAAGAGCTCGCGGAATTACACTTTTTTATAATTACATATAAGCCTTTGTTAACCGTGTATTCAGATTTTGCCCATCACTTATTTTTTAACAATCGGTATTCGGTATCTTAAAGATTTATAGTTTGATCAGTTCTAGGGATTACACTTTTTTTAGCTAGATATAGGCCTCTGTTAATCGTGTATTTAGATTTTGAACATCACTTTTTTTTTAACAATCGATAATCGATCTTTCGAAAAGTTATAGTTTGATCAGCTAGCGAGATTACACTTTTTTATAGTTAATATAAGTCTTCGTTAAACGTGTATACAGATTATGACCATCACTTTTTATAACAAACGATAATCGACATCTTAAGAATGTATAGTTTGATCAGCTCGCGGGATTACACTTTTTTGTAGGTAGATATAAGCCTTTGCTAACCGTGTATTTAGATTTTGCCCATCATTTTTTTTTGACATCCGATAATCGATATCTCGAAAAGTTATAGTTTGATCAACTCGCGGAATTACACTTTTTTATAGTTACATACAAGCCTTCGTTAACCGTATCTTTAGATTTTTCCCCATCATCTTTTTTTTGACACCCGATAATCAGTATCTCGAAAATTTTAACTTTCATCAGCTCGCGTCATTACACTTTTTGGTTGCTAGATATAAGCTTTGCTAACCGTGTATTTAGATTTTGCCCATCACTGTTTTTCTGATAATCGATAATCAATATCTCGAAAATTTTAACTTTCATCAGTTCGCGTGATTACACTTTTTGGTTGCTAGATATAAGCCTTTGCTAAGCGTGTATTTAGATTTTGCCCATCACTTTTTTTTAACAATCGATAATGGATATCTTAAAAATGTATAGTTTGATCTGCTCGTAGGATAAAAATATCTTAAAAATGTATAGTTTGATCTGCTCGGGATTACACTTTTTTGTTGCTGGATATAAGCCTTTGCTAACCGTATATTTAGATTTTGCGCATCATTTTTTTTTGACACTCGATAATAAGTATCTCGAAAATTTTAACTTTCATCAGTTCGCGTGATTACATTTTTTTGTTGCTAGATATAAGTCGTTGCTAGCCGTGTATTTAGATTTTAACCATCACTTTTTTTTAACAATCGATAATCGATATCTCGTAAATTTATAGCTTCAACAGCTCGCTGGAGTACACTATTTGTAGCTAGATATAAGTATTCGTTACCCGTATCTTTAGATTTTTCCCCATCATCTTTTTTATAACACCCGCTAATCAATATCTCAAAAATTTTAACTTTCATCAGCCCGCGGATTACACTTTTTTGTTGCTAGATATAAGTCGTTGTTAGCCGTGTATTCAGATTTTGCCCATCACGTATTTTTTAACAATCGGTATTCGGTATCTTAAAGATTTATAGTTTGTTCAGTTCTCGGGATTACACTTTTTTGTTGCTAGATATAAGCTTTGCTAACCGTGTATTTAGATTTTGCCCATCACTGTTTTTCTGATAATCGATAATCAATATCTCGAAAATTTTAACTTTCATCAGTTCGCGTGATTACACTTTTTGGTTGCTAGATATAAGCCTTTGCTAAGCGTGTATTTAGATTTTGCCCATCACTTTTTTTTAACAATCGATAATGGATATCTTAAAAATGTATAGTTTGATCTGCTCGTAGGATAAAAATATCTTAAAAATGTATAGTTTGATCTGCTCGGGATTACACTTTTTTGTTGCTGGATATAAGCCTTTGCTAACCGTATATTTAGATTTTGCGCATCATTTTTTTTTGACACTCGATAATAAGTATCTCGAAAATTTTAACTTTCATCAGTTCGCGTGATTACATTTTTTTGTTGCTAGATATAAGTCGTTGCTAGCCGTGTATTTAGATTTTAACCATCACTTTTTTTTAACAATCGATAATCGATATCTCGTAAATTTATAGCTTCAACAGCTCGCTGGAGTACACTATTTGTAGCTAGATATAAGTATTCGTTACCCGTATCTTTAGATTTTTCCCCATCATCTTTTTTATAACACCCGCTAATCAATATCTCAAAAATTTTAACTTTCATCAGCCCGCGGATTACACTTTTTTGTTGCTAGATATAAGTCGTTGTTAGCCGTGTATTCAGATTTTGCCCATCACGTATTTTTTAACAATCGGTATTCGGTATCTTAAAGATTTATAGTTTGTTCAGTTCTCGGGATTACACTTTTTTGTTGCTAGATATAAGCCTTTGCTAAGCGTGTATTTAGATTTCGCCCATCACTTATTTTAACAATCGATAATCGATATCTTAAAAATGTATAGTTTGATCTGCTCGTAGAATTACATTTTTTTGTTGCTAGATATAAGTCGTCGGTAGCCGTGTATTTAGATTTTGCCCACCACTTTTTTTCTGATAATCGATAATCAATATCTCGAAAATTTTATCTTTGATCAGCTTGCGGGATTACACTTTTTTGTTGCTAGATATAAGCCTTTGCTAACCGTGTATTTAGATTTTGCCCATCATTTTTTTGACACTCGATAATCGATATTTCGATAAGTTATAGTTCGAAGAGCTCGCGGGATTACACTTTTGTATAGTTACATATAAACCTTTGCTAACCGTGTACGAGGTTTGTCCCAAAAGTATCCGACCTACCTCGATTTCGCGGCGCTTGATTTATTCTTCGTCATCCGGGGGGTGGCATCCTTCAAAGTAGTCCCCATTTGATTGAACAAGACTCTCATATCGATGTTTCCACTTATTAAAGCACTCTTGAAAGTCAGACTTCGGAATCGCCTTTAGTGCATTCGTCGCATTAGTTTCAACAGTCTGTTTATTGTCGAATCGATGTCCTTTAAGCGGCATTTTCAATCGAGGAAACAGCCAAAAGTCGCAGAGAGCTATATCAGGACTGTATGGAGGCTGGCGGAGCTGCGCAACACTGTGTTGCAATAAATACTGCTGCACAAGGTTTGATGCGTGCGCTGGAGCATTGTCCTGATGAAGAAGCCAGTAACCGGTTTCCCAAAGTTGCGGTCGTTTTCTCCTGATTGCATTACGTAATCTTTTAAAAACTTCAACGTAGTACTCTTTATTGATTGTCTGGCCTATAGGGGCATATTCGTGGTGCACAACGCCCTTATAATCGAAAAAAACAATCAACATTGACTTCATGTTGCTTCGACTTTGACGAGCTTTTTTCGGCCGAGGCTCAGATGGAAGCTTCCACTGCGAAGATTGTTGTTTTGTTTCAGGATCATAACCATAAACCCACGACTCATCACCAGTAATAACCTTTTTAAGAAAGTTTTCATCACTATTAATCATTTCCAAATTGTCCTGAGCGATTTCTAATCGAAGGTTTTTTTGCTGGTCTGAGAGCAGTTTCGGGATGAATTTTGCACACACACGAGTCATTCCCAAATTCTCGGTTAAAATTCGCCAAACAGTACTTTTTGGTATTCCAAGTTCATCTTCCAGTTCTCTCACAGTCAAACGACGATCTTGTTCAACTGCGACACGCACACGCTCGACATTATCCGACGATGTTCCCGTCGAAGGTCGACCAGAACGAGGATCACTGTCAACAGATGTGCGGCCACTTTTGAACCGCCTATACCACTCTTTTATTTGTGTTTTGCCCCTACACTCATCTTTAAAGGCCTTTTGCAACATTTCAATAGTTTCCGCACAACTTTTACCGAGATTAAAGCAAAATTTTATGCAAATTCGCTGTTCGGTTCGTTCTGCCATTTTTAGCAATAAGCAAATTGCGACGAACGCAAAAAAGTCGTTGTAAACAAATACACGCTGCGCGGGAACTAAGGCGTTTCATCGGTATCTCAGGCTACTGACGAGAAGGTTAGGAGTTGCTGGTGACGTTCGTACCCTCCAGAGGTCGCCTGAGTCTCTCTGCGAGAAGATATGAACGTAGGTCGGATACTTTTGGGACAGACCTCGTACTTCGATTTCGCGCATCATTTTTTTTTGACACTCCATAATCGATATCTCAAAAAGTTATAGTTTGATCAGCTCGCGGGATTACACTTTTTTATAATTACATATAAGTCTTTATTAAACGTGTATTCAGAATTTGACCATCGCTTTTTTTTAACAATCGGTATTCGGTATCTTTGCTAACCGTGTATTTAGATTTTGCCCATCACTGTTTTTCTGATAATCGATAATCAATATCTCGAAAATTTTATCTTTGATCAGCTTGCGGGATTAAACATTTTTGTTGCTAGATATAAGCCTTTGCTAAGCGTGTATTTAGATTTTGCCCATCACTTTTTTTTTTAAATCGATAATCGATATCTTAAAAATGTATAGTTTGATCTGCTCGTAGGATTACACTTTTTTGTAGCTAGATATAGGCTTCTGTTAATCGTGTATTTAGATTTTGATCATCACTTTTTTTAAATCGATCTAATAAACGATAATCAATATCACGAAAATTTTAACTTTGATCAGCTTGCGGTATTACACTTTTTTGTTGCTAGATATAAGTGTTTGTTCACCGTGTATTTAGATTGTGCCCATCATTTTTTTTTGACACTCGATAATCAATATCTCGAAAAGTTATAGTTTGATCAGCTCGCGGGATTACACTTTTTTATAATTACATATAAGTGTTTGTTAAACGTGTATTCAGATTATGACCATCACTTTTTTTTAACATTCGATAATCGGTATTTTAATGATTTATAGTTTGATCAGTTCTCGGGATTACACTTTTTTGTAGCTAGATATAGGCCTTTGTTAATTGTGTATTTAGATTTTGCCCATCATTTTTTTTTTGACACTCGATAATCGATATCTCGAAAAGTTATAGTTTGATCAACTCGCGGGATTACACTTTTTTATGGTTACATATAGGCCTATATTAACCATGTATTCAGATTTGGCCCATCACTTATTTTTTAACAATCGGTATTCGGTATCTTAAAGATTTATAGTTTGATCAGTTCTCGGGATTACACTTTTTTGTACCTAGATATAGGCCTCTGTTAATCGTGTATTTAGATTTTGACCATCACTTTTTTTTAACAATCGATAATCGAAATGTCGTAAATGTATAGCTTCAACAGCTCGCTGGAGTACACTATTTGTAGCTAAATATAGGTCTTTATTAACCGTATCTTTAGATTTTTCCCCATCATCTTTTTTTCGACACCCGATAATCAATATCTCGAAAATTTTAACTTTCATCAGGTCGCGGGATTACACTTTTTTGTTGCTAGATATAAGTCGTTGTTAGCCGTGTATTTAGATTTTGCCCACCACTTTTGATCTAATAAGCGATAATCAATATCACGAAAATTTTAACTTTGATCAGCTTGCGGGATTACACTTTTTTGTTGCTAGATATAAGTGTTTGTTCACCGTGTATTTAGATTGTGCCCATCATCTTTTTTTCGACACCCGATAATCAATATCTCGAAAATTTTAACTTCATCAGGTCGCGGGATTACACTTTTTTGTTGCTAGATATAAGTCGTTGTTAGCCGTGTATTTAGATTTTGCCCACCACTTTTGATCTAATAAGCGATAATCAATATCACGAAAATTTTAACTTTGATCAGCTTGCGGGATTACACTTTTTTGTTGCTAGATATAAGTGTTTGTTCACCGTGTATTTAGATTGTGCCCATCATTTTTTTTTGACACTCGATAATCAATATCTCGAAAAGTTATAGTTTGATCAACTCGCGGGATTACACTTTTTTGTAGCCAGATATAGGCCTTTGTTAATTGTGTATTTAGATTTTGACCATCACTTTTTTTAGATTCCCGATAATCAATATTTCGAAAATTTATAGTTTGATAAGCTCGCTGGATAACACTTTTTTGTAGTTACAACTAAACCATTAGAAATTATAAATTTAGAATTTTATCATAATTTATTTTTCGATATGCGACAATAATATAATTCGAAAATGTATATTTTAATTATCTCGCGGGTCTTCACTGTTATCGCACAACTCGATGTTGACAAGACAGAGGCTTGATAGCTACTAAATTGTGCTGCTTACCTTTATTTTCTTAATTCTCCGACAATCATGACTAACCGCGCAGGTGTGCTCTTGAAGATGATATTGTTTGGGTTATATATCGCTCTTCCGCGAAGTAGATTTTCTGCGAAATAAAATGCAGTCGTAGCACTTCGACAGACATAATTGAAAGTAATGTGATGCAACACACGTGCAGTCGGGTTCGAGGAATATGGTGAACGCTTGTGATAATTCCTCAGTATTAACAGAATCAGCGCGAAATCTGATAACGCTGACAAAGTTTCTCTCACCACTCTCTTGGTTCGTCTGCCAGAGACAAAAGAGATATGATGCTATAGCATACGGAATTTAGGAGAAGATCGTGTGTCATTCATGACTCGTTATTCTAAGAAGTCTTTTCGTCATATATTAAGAGTGAAGAGCTAGCATTTTCACGAGAAAAGAATATATGCATATGTATGTGAGTAATGAGTGCAGCTGCATATCAGTTTGAGTATCGTTTATGAGGAAGCGTTCATCGTCAGTAGAATCAGCGAAAAATAGCATTGGGTCTCGATTCAAGACCTCCCCACCATGTATGATGTATGAACACACTATTTAACGAGATGCATACGCGCATCTTGTCAGTATCTTTTGGTCAGTCAAAGTCGATAAACCAAGTTCGTAAGAAATGCGGACACCGTTAGTGTTGCGTTTTTAGTAAAAATATTTGGGCATGCTCTTAATATTGCCAAAGATAAAGAGTCACATATTCGTACAATGTGCGGCAAAGTATGGTGTTCCAATCTTCAGCAGTTATCAGTGGAGATTCTATGAAGAAAGCTGCATTTTTTTTGCTTCTTTGTAGACCAACAACGATATATCACATGTATTGTGTCGGCCTTATCCATAATCAACATCTTCTCTCGATTGCCGTGAATACGATACGGCAACCCAACGACCAGACTGATCCACTAGCAGCTCGAATGATTCATCGTTACCGTAAGTACTAAAATCTTACATTCTAAAAGATTCTCATATTTTTTTTCGCAAATCATTTTATTTATAACCAATGTTTTAGTAATGAGGCCAATGTTAAACGATATCGAGGGGGGCGAGTGTATATTGAGATGTGATGAGCAAACCTTACCGTCCACATCAAATGAAATCATTCGTAAGTATTGAATATACTATAATGATTATATGTTTTCAATTATTGCTCATTCGCATAATTCAGTTTTATCAGCTGAGATGAGTTCTGCTGTAGACCAGAGACAGTCGACGGAAGGTACATCATCGGTGAACAATGGTAAGTATTGCTCTTGTCAATATAAGACTTCTAATAATAATTCAAAATTACAATGGCACGCCCAATACTTTAGTTTCAGAAACAACCCTTGCTGTATCCATCAATGGTAACGATACTACACCAAATCGTAAATATTGAATGCACTATGATAAAATAATTAATTTTTTTACTATAAAGTACAACGATACTTAAGTTTTAGAAGTTGGATCATCGATAGTTGTGCAAACATCTACACCACCACCAGTAGATTAAGATGATTTTATCAATAGGAGCGGTATACGTAGAAAATGCAGAAGACTAAGCAACAGCAGCAGCAGCAGCAGCAGTACCAGTAGCAGCAGTAGCAGCAGCACAGGCACAGCTGACAACGATGATGATGAAGAAGGTAAGATCGTACAAGTAGATAGAGATTGTTTTTGATTTGTATTTACGTAGTATAAAAAAAGTCTAATCTTACAGGTAATTATTTACCGTTCGGAGAAGGAGTGCGACCTCGATTCATAATTCAAAATGAATCAGTACACTTCTACCGTTCTTTTGGATATGAAGGAAGAGAAATCGAAGGAATCCTGTTACAGCCCCCGTCGAACACAGATATTTACAATTGGTTAGAAGATTGCGTGCAAGATCTCCATCGACATGTTTGTGGCAGAGGTGCACAAAATGATTTCATAGGAGTAACAATCAATTCGGAGCGATTCAATCACGGTACACTCTGGTTGTCTTTCAAACCTATTAGGGATTTTGTCGTTGAAGATCTTTGGAGAATGTTATTTAGTGCGGTGCAAAGTGTAAGTAAATTTAACATTAATGACAGACTGTCTAGTGGTATACGTAGAAAATGCAGAAGACTAAATAGCAGCACAGGCACAGCTGACGATGATGACGACGAAGAAGGTAAGATCGTACAAATAGATAGAGATTGTTTTTGATTTATATTTACGTAGTATAAAAAAAGTTTAACCTTACAGGTAATTATGTACAGTTCGGAGAAGGTGTGGTGAATAAAATTTTTTCTAAAATTTAGTGAACTGCTACTGAAGCTGCTTACCGAGCGCACCCACAGTCCTTATTCGAATATTCGCTACATGCATGACACTAGCGCATCAACATATTTTAACTATTCACTTGTTAATATATATATGGGACATTCTTAGTCAAAAAAGCCACCCCCTCTGTCCAAAAATTAGAGGCTCAAAAAAATTCGTGTCCGGGCTTGAAATTTAGCTTAATATATCTACTTTCCATTACTGAGTGGCCTTTTTGAAAAATTCAAAATGGTGGGCTGGTGCAGCTCTAACAATACACCGATTGCACCACGGAATATTAGTTAAATGTTCTTAAAACTTGCAGGGGCACAGAAAAAATTAGTAAAAAGGTTATTTGCATGTGTTTTTTCCCGCTGAACACGAATCCACCGTTAGTTTTGGTCTATGGGGCCACCTTTCGTCCATAACCTCAAAAAACAGTCAAGAAATGCAGTTTTACGTGGCTGAGACTCGAAATAGTGGTCAAAAAATTACGGACCAAGGTTATTCGCATTTTTTTCCCGCTGAATACGAATCCACCGTTAGTTTTGGTCTATGGGGCCACCTTTCGTCCATAACCTCAAAGAACAGTCAAAAAATGCAGTTAAGTGGCTGAGACTGGAAATAGTGTACAAAAAAAGCTCATCGTCATTCTTCGTTGGTTTTTAACAGAGGAATACAATGCTGTTCTCGGTTTTAACCTTGACTCAAAAGCTCATTTTCAAGGTCATTTCAAGGACAACTGTTCAATGACAAGGTCAAATTGTTTAAATTTAACACTATTTTAGCTATTATTTTGACAGGAATGTCATGTTTATGATGATATTGCGCCCTTCTACAAGAAGCTTAGTAATAGTAAAATTTTCAATTTCATAAAAAACCGCGTTATAATCATGTTTTAAGGTTATAGAGTTTGAAAATCGTATGTTTATAAAATCTCCATATGAATGTGTGTTTTATTGTTTAGTTGAGTATAGCTGAGTAAATCTTACTTATAGTGGAGTAAAACATACAGATTCTATATTTCAAACATTATATTATGCATATTGGAACGATAAACGATTTTAGAGAAGGTACGTTCCAATGCATCGTTAGCGGTATTTTCATTAAGATTATTCCGGATTCAAAAGAGTTATTCTTTTCTTAGAAGATTTTTGGATATTATTAGATTTTTCGTATTTTGCACTATTTTGGTAATGGTTCTTAAAAAATCATTTTTTTTTTCTGTAGGATCAAATACTAAGCATTTTCTGCATAAAATTCTACTCCTTTGGTAGCATTAGAAAATCGTTTAATAACTACCGTTTTTGGTTGTTGAATAGTAAACGAGTGGTTTTTTAAAATTTCGGGTACTGCCGTTGAGAATCTTTTATTCAAGTGCCGTGATGATTTATCATGGTCTACCTTACTATAAATAAAAATTTGTATGTTTTCGAAATGTTTGCTTCCCCAATGAAAAAGGGCTTCTGGAGTCAAAATCGCTTCAGATGGTTTAGCTAGAAGACTTGCTAGGTAAGCCTCTCTTTTAAATATAGCTCCTAAATCATCATATCCACTTTTACCGTGTGCTGTTACGCAATAATGCCATTCTGCTTCGATTCCAAAATCTTCTTTAGGCTTGATGAGATTAGCGATCTGGAATCGATTTTTGAAATGTTGCTTTGCACCATCTGTGACGTATATCAATTTTTTAACATTTTTAATATTTTTTTTTATTTCTGGAATCAATTGCTTCTGAATTGTAAAGACGGCAGAAGTATCGTGTTTTAATCTATCTGAGAGGAAGATGGAACTTTTATGTTTTAATTTAGAGTTTTCTTTATAATAATAGATAATTGGGAATACTGTACATTGCTGATTGTTGAAGTGAAATGCTTGCGCAGCATCTTGAACTACATATGAATAATTCTCAGAAAAATCGAACATAACAAGTACTTCTTCTTTATTTAAATTCTGTTTTGTTGACGAAATAAATTGAGACTGCTGTTTCGCTATGAATGAATGCGGTTTAAGAGTCTGTAGCTTGTCACAAAATTCATTTACAAAGTCAGAAACTTCACTCGTAACTGTTTTCAAAGTCAACCTATCAGTTGCTGTCCATACACTATATTGTACCTGATCGATAAAGGCACTATTTAAAATCTCAAGTAATGTCGTGGAAAAAAATGAAATATCTGGACATTTATGAAATTGATCTAGGTAGCAATCGGGCGTAGGTGTCTAGCACACAATTGATTTCAAACAATCATGATAATCACGAATTGGATTTTCAGTTTCTTTTGTAAGCTGTTAATTTTAATTACATCAAGCATCAATTTACAGTTCTGATGAATCGTACATACACATACTGAGTGAGTTCCTCTTGCTCCAGCCAAAATACAATGTTGCGGTCGGAGTTTTGCAAAAACACTGAAACTAACTGGATGATCTGAGTAAGTCTTTTTGTACACTGTTAGCAGTTCTTTGAGATCCATTAACAATAACCGTTTTTGCACTTTAATAAGCTCACCATCAACTTTAACTGAACACGTGTCTTTGACTCCTGGCATCATTCTACCAACAGTATCGTCATTATAGAAATCATTAATTAATGTAATTGTAGGATTTGGCATAGTTTTACCAGCTCTTGCTTTAACATCGGCCAGAACACCACTTGCGGATCGTAATTCTTTAGCTTTTTTAGCTAAAGTTCGGAAAGTATCAAACTCTTTTGAAATTCGTCTTATACTCCAATATTCTGGCGCAATAGTGAGAATTCTGAGCTTCATGGGATCATTACCTTCCAAACTTGTGAATTTATCTTTTAATCCTTGCAGAAGTTCTTCCAGTTCAAGTAACCTGGTAGATGAAGCATCTTTTTCAGTAGTTAAGGAAGTATTTGGACACTCAGTACCTTGGTCTGCCGAGGTATCATCACATTCCATACCACTGATATCATTGAAATCGTCTATATTCATACAGCTATCAGATCGGTTCAATGCACGTTTCAATCTACAATCATTACATACCATGGCAGTTACTGGTAAATTAGGCTTCTCCTGCAGTAATGCTTTTGATACTGTTCTTAAATTTGAACCCTTATGATTAGGTACGCCTTCATCGTTATAAGGATTGATGCACCTATCTGTAGAGATTTTTTTTTGACATGATGTTAAAACTGCCCTTAAAAGGACTGTTGCGCAAGACCGGGAAGGAACTCCCTTGAACTGTTCTTAGAAGGACTGTTAAAAAGTTGATTACTACAAATGATTCGAGAGCTTGACAACTATCCTGAAAAGGACTGTTGCGCAAGTCTGTACCCACCTGGAAGAAATTTCCTTCAACTATCCTTAGAAGGACCGTTGAAGAAACAATGAGTTCGCTACTGTAAGAGCTCGCTATAACTGACCTGAAAAGGACTGTTACGCAAGCAGTTACGCAACGAGAAGAAATTTCCTTCAACTATCCTTACAAGGACCGTTGAAGAAACAATGAGTTCGCTAATGTAAGAGCTCGCTAACTATCCTGAAAAGGACTGTTACGCAAGCAGTTACGCAACGAGAAGAAATTTCCTTCAACTATGCTTAGAAGGACTGTCGAAGAAACAATGACTTCAAGGAGGAGTTATGCACTACAAAAGAATGTCGTTTAACTATCCTCGGAAGATTATTTGAAAAAATGAAAGCATAAAACGATAGAGGAAAGTACATATTTTCTTTTAACGTACAATATTTTATGCTGTAAGATATACTCGATGTTGGTTATGATGAGAAAAAAAAATCTAATTATATCCAAACTAATGAAATCTAGGAAAAGAACATCTCATTCTATTTCGAGGGGGAGCTGGGGCTTATACCGTTATAGTATATTTAAACGAATATCAGAGCCATAAATAGCTGTAAATATGTGCTTTTTAGGTTAGGAAAGCAATTTTTCTGACTTTTTATGTGGACATAATCGAAGAAAGTAGAGCACAACATACGAGGGTAGTTCAATAAGTCTTTAGAATGACCAACAGATGGCGCGCGAATCGCTCCAAATCATCTGTTTTCAGTCAGCACCACTCCCGACTAGATATATGGTGCAGTCACAGTCCACATCTTCTGAGTTTACGTGTTTTTATAACCAATTGAAAAAAAAAATTGCTTGTTAAGAAAAATGGAAAAAAAAACGAGTTCAGAGCGGTAATTAAACATTTTCATTTAAAGGGTTTAACTCCATATGAGATAAAAAATGAATTGGACTCAGTTCATGGCACATCTGCCCCTGCCTTAGCAACGGTTTATAACTGGGTAAATGAATTTAAGCGTGGTCGTACATCAATAAGTGACGAACCACGTTCAGGAAGGCCCGTAGAAGCAACTACTCCCGAAATCATCAATAAAATCCACGATATGGTGTTGAAGGATAGAAGATTAAAAGTGCGTGAGTTAGCTGAGGCCACAAGGATATCTATAGGTGCAGTTGTTTCAATTCTACATGAAAAATTAGGCATGAAAAAGCTATCGGCAAGATGGGTGCCGCGTTTGCTCTCAGCTGAGAATAAACGCAATAGAGTGGTCGCCTCTGAGGCTCTTTTGGCGCGCATAAGTCGGAATCCTGAGGAATTTTTTCGTCGATTTGTGACTGTGGATGAAACATGGATACACCACTACACTCCTGAGACAAAGGAACAATCCAAACAGTGGATTTCCGCAGGCGAACCAGCTCCAAAGAAGGCAAAGACCGTAAAGTCAGCTGGTAAGGTTATGGCTACAGTTTTTTGGGATGCACGTGGAATTATACTTATTGACTACTTGGAAAAGGGTAAAACAATTACTGGTGAGTATTATGCATCATTATTAGAGCAGCTGAAAGAAGAAATTAAAAAAAAACGACCACATTTGGCGAGAAAAAAAATTCTCTTTCACCACGACAACGCCCGAGTTCACACATGCTTCGTTTCAATGGCTAAAATTGAAGAACTAAAATTCGAATTGGTCGAACACCCACCGTATTCACCAGATTTAGCCCCCAGTGACTTTTTCTTATTTCCAAACTTGAAAAAATGGCTCGGTGGACAGAGATTTACGGACAACGAAGACGTCATTGCCTCTGTAAGTGCTTATTTTGAGGAACTTCCGAAAACGCACTTTTCTGAAGGATTAAAAAAACTTAAAAAGCGATTGACCAAGTGTATAGAGCTCCAAGGAGATTATGTTGAAAAATAAAAAAAAATTTACCCAAAAAAAATTGTTTTTATACTTTATTCTAAAGACTTATTGAACTACCCTCGTACCAAGCTTCCTGTAGAAGTACGCAATACCATCATAAACATGAAATTCCTGTCAAAATAATAGCTAAAATAGTGTTAAATTTAAACAATTTGACCTTGTCTTTGAACAGTTGTCCTTGAAATGACCTTGAAAATGAGCTTTTGAGTCAAGGTTAAAACCGAGAACAGCATTGTATTCCTCTGTTAAAAACCAACGAAGAATGATGATGAGCTTTTTTGTACACTATTTCCAGTCTCAGCCACGTAACTGAATTTTTTGACTGTTCTTTGAGGTCATGGACGAAAGGTGGCCCCATAGACCAAAACTAACGATGGATTTGTATTCAGCGGAAAAAAAATGCGAATAACCTTGGTCCCTAATTTTTTGACCACTACTTGGAGTCTCGGTCACGTAAAACTGCATTATTTGACTGTTCTTTGACGTTATGGACGAAAGGTGGACCCAGAGACCAAAACTAACGGTGGATTCGTGTTCAGCGGGAAAAAATACATGCGAGTAAGCTTTGTCCCTAATTTTTTTATCACTATTTCAAGTCTCAGCCACGTAAAACTGCATTGTTTGACTGCTTTTTGAGGTTATGGACGAAAGGTGGACCCAGAGACCAAAACTAACGGTGGATTCGTGTTCAGCGGGAAAAAATACATGCGAATAAGCTTTGCCCCTAATTTTTTGACCACTATTTCGAGTCTCAGCCACGTAAAACTGCATTGTTTGACTGTTCTTTGAGGTTATGAACGAAAGGTGGACCCAGAGACAACAACTAACCGTGGATTCGTATTCAGCGGAAAAAAATACATGCGAATAAGCTTTGTCCCTAATTTTTTGACCACTATTTCGAGTCTCAACCAGGTAAATTGCATTTTTTTACTGTTCTTTGAGGTTATGGACGAAAGGTGGCCCCATAAATCAAAACTAACGGTGGATTCGTATTCAGCGGAAAAAAATACACGCGAATAAGCTTTGTCCCTAATTTTTTACCACTATTTCGAGTCTCAACCACGAAAAATTGCATTTTTTGACTTTTATTGAGGTTATGGACGACAGGTGGCCTCATATACCAAAGCTAACGGTGGATTCGTGTTCAGCGGGAAGAAATACATGCGAATAACCTTTTTACTAATTTTTTCTTTGCCCCTGCAAGTTTTAGAACATTTAACTGATATTCCGTGGTAATATCGGTGTATTGTTAGAGCTGCACCTACCCACCATTTTGAATTTTTCTAAAAGGCCACTCAGTAATGAAAAGTAAATATATTAAGCTAAAATTTAAACCTGGACACGAATTTTTTTGAGCCTCTGATTTTTGGACAGAGGGGGTGGCTTTTTTTCCTAAGAATGTCCCATATATATATATGTTTTATATTTTAGCAAGTGAATAGTTTGTATATATATATGGGAATTGTATATATATATATATATATGTGTATACAATACTCCGCTCCCTGCGCGCGCTTTGCGCTCGCCAACTTCCTACTTTGTCTGTTATATGTACTTTAACGTCTAAAAATTCAATTTTTTAATAATTGTATGCTTTTATGCGCTTGATAGTTTTGATTTAATTACTTCTATATACTTATGCGTAATACACTTCTGTTGCTAAAATTCACTTGCTAAAATATAAAACAATTATATATATATATATATATATATATATATATATATATATACACAATACTCCGCTCCCAGCGCGCGCTTTGCGCCCCGCCAACCACCTACTTTGCCTGTTATATGTACTTTAACGTCTAAAAATTCAATTTTTTAATGATTGTATATTTTTATGCGTTTGATGGTTTTGATTTAATTACTTCTATATTCTTATGTGTAATACACTTCTACACGTGTTTTTCAGTTCGACAAAATAATATAAGTTCGCTATATTGTCCCCTTTACAAGATTTTGAAATATGGGCTTTGTCCAGATGGATTTTTATATAGGCAATAGAACCTTGCGGGGGAAACGGAATATATTTTCCAGTGACAAACGTAGAACAGTAACATGCGAAAAAATTTTTTGACGACATATTTGAGAGGGAAGTTTTAATGTCGACTGTTACTGGTCAACCCCAGGCCCACTGTGCGTCGCTCCTCACGAAGAGTAGCCCATTTCAAAGTTCCGACGAATAAGAACTCACTTTACAAGCCTGACACGAACAGTAGCACAGTTATCAATTCCCAACGAAAAGTAGCACATTTCAACAATTCCTGATGAAAAGTAATGCATTTCAACAATTCCCGATGAAAACATGCACACTTCAACGATTCCCGATGAAGAATAGCACATTTCAAATTTCTATCGAAGAATAACACATTTCGCGCATACTTCCGGAAGCAGAATAGCATATTTCAATGTTTCACAATAGCAGGATTTGAAATAGGACCAAATCGTCGCCTTCATATAAAAAGGTACCAAATCAGATACAAAAAATTGTATATAGGTATTTTGGTGGTCGCTAATAAGTGTAGCCGACAACATAACATGTTTACTCTACATTATTAAAATTCCCTATATAGGTATGAGAAAACGCGTTTTCGTGCATGTATGACAAAAAACCTAATTTGTTATACGTAAACTGAACTGGTACACGTTACTGAGCAAATATATCTCCACACTTCGGTCAGAAGGTGGCGCAAGCAAGAAGAAACTTCAACCAATTTGAGCATCTGAATCGACAATTCTGATTGGCTAGTCTTATATTTCTGTGCTTGCCAGTGGTACAAGTTTGGTAAGTCGCCATTCTCAAAGAATGCACTTTTACTAAGTTAGTAATGATATTTATAAATATTTTTAGCAGCTGTCACGTATCAAACTATATTTCTGATATTAAATTTATATTCACTGACCTCAGAACTAGAGTCAGAACAGATATGGTCGCGACACTTATACAACATCAACATAGTCACTCTTCTACGTTCCTTGTGGATCTCAGCTCAGAGATAATGAAAAATATCTACATTTAAAAGGAACATCACTAGGCATGGGGGCATGTAATTGTATAGGTGGTGTGTCACTGTAGCGACATCACCCGTTCGGACGATTATATAAACCAACCATTAGCTCATAGCGTGTATAATATACAAAAATAAGAAAAGAACTCTTTAACGCACATATGTATTCTTTAGGTTGTGTTTACAACTTTGTACATCCAAGAGGAGACCTATTTTTCCGCATATGCCGGTTAACGACCGTTAAAAGGTGCATAGAATATGGTGTAACTTGCCATCTTATGCCATAGACTATGCATCTTACGCCATAGACAAAGTATGACACTTGATAGCTGTCAGAAAAGCTGTCAATATCGCTGTTGACCAAAAAAGTGCATTTTTGGCATGTCCCGTGTAGTCTATGGGGGGTTTTGGAGCCGCTGAGTACAAATTTAACTTCAGTGACAAAAAATGACACTTGACAGCTGTCAGCGAAGTTGTCAATATATTTCATAGATCACACGTGACATGTCGATAATGTACTTTTGATAAAAAAAACCCGTAGACAACACGTACAATACCAGAAATGTATTCTTGTTAGGTTAATAAGGATATTGGCAGCTTTTTTGAGATCTATCAAGTGTCAAGTATCAACCCTTGACACTCAAGCCAAATTCGTATTCAGCAATCCCCAAAACCCCATGGTAGACACCATATTTTTTGTAACACTACTCTGGATTGTGCGTTTTTCTTATACCTATAGAGCGGTACTAAAAAGTGCAGTTTATTGACATGGCGCAAACGTGGGACTGTTAGATTAGAAAATTAAAAACACATGTATGAGCTATCTTACACAAATCAAGCTACTAAAGTGATTAGGCCCTATAAACGCATCGTATCATCTAAATGATATCTTATGTTCAGGGGGGCCTAAACACCTTTTGGCTACAGTTTTGTCTTGTTTGTTCAGAGAACTAAACAGCTCTAAGGGGGCAAAAAAATCAAAAGCGGGCGCAAAACATCTTTTGCTCCCGCTTTTGACTTTCTTGTACTTTTTTGTCGGTTGGAAAACGGTCACTTAAGGTGTGGTTTATAAGTCGGAAAAACTAAGAAATCATGCGTGTGTGACAAATAATTATTTTTATTTTTGGTGATTTTATCATTCATACGCTAAATGGAAGTGAGTTTTCTGTTTCCACTAGCAATTTATTATTTCCAATCTTATAGATACATGGTTTTCGATTTACCACCTGGGGAGAAACGCATTTTTATAATTTTGATACAATTGTCTTCTCTTTTGAACCTTATATCATCTTCCAAAGTTATTTTTTTCTTTTATACATATATCCAACTTTATTTCCTTTGTGGTTTAATTTTTCATTTGATCCCATCGCCCTTCATCAATACAGATTACTTTCTACTCGGGAATGAATAAGAAATTTTAAATTGATTTGGAATTTCACTCTGCTCGTCGAGGTTGCTAAAGTAAGTATTTTAATAAAAAATAATAGTCGAAAAATCATGCTTCACCAAGTATAAATTGCTATAGTGGGGTTCCGCGACCTAAATTTTATGAGTAGGTATATCATTGGTATATGTATTCATTGACCGAGGCATACTTAAAATAACATCAAAAGCTGATTGCATATTCTAAAACGGGTATGGCCTTTACACGTTTTATTGAATATACCCATACTATTGCAATCATTTTTTTTTAATGTATTTTAATTTTATTACAAAAATTTTATTTGTTCAAAAATCAAAATATGCTAGAAAAATAATAGCAAGTTACGCAGTTTTTTGTCCCAGACGATGAATTATATGGCTACCAATTTTTTAAAGTTGGCATCAGTAAAATGAATATGTAATACTGACAAAACTTATCTGCGTAAATTATATATTGTATACAAATCAGACTAACCTTCATTTTCTGCATCAATAGGTCTCTTAAGAGAGGTTCGAGTAACATGTTGTAAGTCCATCTGCAAAAATATATTAAAAAATTATATAACGATCGATGCTACAATAAAATTAAAAAAACATTTTTTCCGAGAACATTGTATATCCAATCCATGCTTCTTTTAAATCTATACTAGAACATTCGCGCACTATGCGCGCGTGAAAACATGTTTCAAAAGTCAAATTCAAAAACTTATCATTAAAATAGTCTAAAAAACAGCTGCAAATTCATTGACACTTAACTTCTACAAATTCAAATAATCATTCCAACATGAAATTATTTGTTCTCATAAGTTTATGCAAACCGCTATTACTCTTTTAATAACTTTCACACACACTAAAGTTTATTAAATGATTTTCCCAAAAGTGCATTTCATAATGATTCTTTTCGAATTGTATTTGAAAGCTTAAGGTTATAAAACACGCAAAAGAAAATTAACTTACACTGCAATTTTCCTTAAACTAACTATCGATAATAAAGTATTTTTATAAGTGTAATACGTAATGAATGAGTCATTTATAAATGGATAGTGTATAAATATAGCATTACAGTAAACAAAAATATTAAAATTGATTAATATAATTAGAAAAAAATTGATCCGATTACAAATATACATTTGTATACGCCGTGTACGTGGGTCTGTGGAAAGTATACGTGTGTGGAAGGTCTGCACGTGGGAGCATGTGCGTGTATATGCGTGTGTGCCTGTGGCTGTGTGTGTGCACGTAATTATCAATAATCATCATCGTGAGCCTTGTTCATAATAATGAAGTCAATATCACGTGAAACGGACATGGAAAATTCAATATGTACATTTTTCAAAGCCTAAATAAAAGGACTTCCGGTTTACTTTCAGTCATGTGGAGCTGGAGTGTGTGACGAGCGTATGCGTGGGTTGTTATGTGTGTATAAAAAAATGTAAAACATGACTATATATATATATATATATATATATATATATATATATATATATATATATATATATATATAGGTGACTTTATGGGAGATCAACTTCAAAAAAATTCTTTATTTCTTCAGTAATAATGTTTATTTTGGTATGTAGAATGTATGTGAATTTTTTCAGTCTTTTGTAAACCATATATTTATATATATATATATAGGTGACTTTATGGTAGATCAACTTAAAAAAAATTCTTTATTTCTTCAGTAATAATGTTTATTTTGGTATGTAGAATGTATGTGAATTTTTTCAGTCTTTTTTAAACCCTTAGGTTCAAAGTTGATCACGGCTAAATATGAGCTTGTAGTCATGTTTTACATTTTTTTATACATATTTTTTACATATATATACATATATATGTGACGTTCCACGTCAACCGGAACGCCACCCTGCCCAAAATTCCTTTCGATCTAAAAATTTTTAAAAATATGGAAAATTTCGCATTCTTTATGTAATTTTGATTAGCGCGTGGCTATTTTTAAAATTCCGTTTTCAGACGGAACTGCACGTTCCATAACCTTAAAGAAATACTACTTTACGCAATGATCAAGCTGTTAACAATCACAGGAGTTGCGACAAATTCCAAGAAACGACTATTTTTATGTATATTGAGCTGCTGAATACGAATGAGACCCCCTCTTTCACCGATACCTCAAGCGTTCGTCTCTAACCTCAAAAAACACCCCAACATTGCCGTTTCACGAGGTTGACTGGTAGCTCCTGTGATCAACGTGAGGAAAATATTGACAGAGCGTATTTTTATGTACGAGTAGTTCAAATATATTTTTATATTCATGCTCAAACTTTTTTAGGCTCACTTTGCCCCGGTCTCCCCTAAATAGGGCATCCCAATCTTGAATTATGCATTTTTAATAATTTTATTTTATACAGATTTTAATACATAAATATTAAATGTGCAATAAATATACATGTATTTCTGATATTAATAACAGAAATCCATGCATATTTAATACACTAGTATTATATATTTGTGTATGATATAAAACATCAAGTTTGCAAAATACAAAATTATACATATTTGATGTACAAAATATATCAAACTTTGACTAAAATAAATAAATGCTTGTTAATACACGTATATTATCTTCATTATAAATAATTCTAATTTAATAAATTGAAATTTGTTGAATATATTTGCAGTACTATTTAATTAAAAAATGCTATAAATTAAAATTTTATCATCAAATTAATTTTAGGAACACATGTTCGAAAGTACAGTCTCTAAAAATATTTTTATTCCCACGCGAAAATATCATACGAGATCTATACGAGATCTGCATGAAATCTACGTGACATCTCAAATATCTAAAATTCGTAATGATATCTCATATATATCTCATTAAAATCTCATATAGATCTCATTGACATTTCATTACGAATATTGATTTTCACGCGGGTTTCATACATTAAGTATAAAACATCGCCGAGGACTGCCGTGTGAGTTATACATGGAAAGGTATAAGGAACATACGCGTCGAACGTATGATCTCTTCTTTTTTTACGTCGGTAAAAAAACAATCTGATTATTTTCAACTTTTTAACATATCGCACACAGATATTAAGTTCTTAGTTTTATGCATCATGTCTATTACAGGAGAGAACAGTTGGCGCAATGTAAGGAAATTTTACCAAAATCTTACATACTTTATCAAAAAATACTATGCTTTTACAAACCTACGGTTGCGAACATTCGCTGGTGCTTTTTTTCAATTTAACTGACAATCACATCTACTTTTTTAAATAAAACTATTATTTTTCATTGTAATACCTTAGTAAACAAATAATTGCATGTTCTTCTTTTCAATTTACTTTATTAAATCGCAATTTGCAAGCGTAAAAATATCAATATTTGATGAATGAAAATTTGTATTCCTTTAATTATGTAAATCTACGTTTGACAATAACAAACTCGTTTCCATAGTAACATCAACAAACTCGCTTCCATAGCAACGACATGATATTTCAAATAGCATAAAATATTAAAAAAATTTATTTATTTTGAAATATTTGTGAAATATTTTACAAATATTATCGGACTATGAATAAAACATTTGTATATTATATAGTAATAAAATACTTTTAAAATTATTAATATATCACACAAAAATATTTACAACAAAAACTTTATAAATGGTATAAAAAAATTTATTAAAAATATATTTATTTGGTATAAGAATATAATGAACAAATATTTAAAATGTTTCATAAATATTTGATCAAAATAATTCTAGAATAATTTTGAAAAATATTGTATTACATGTTATATATAATATATTGTACTATAAGAGGGAAGGATAGGGCTATTTCTTTTTTTTTCCGGAACGAATATATTTGCCTCCTTTCGGAAATTATTTATGCCACTTTACAAACATCACGTTTATTGATCAAACTAATTTAAAAAAATATATATGTACCCTTTCGTAGACTAAAACATTGAACTGTGCTTAATTGAATAAAAAGTTGGTTTTTACGAAATAGCCCCAACCCCGGGGTAAATTCGTACAGCAAATACTATTATAGATATTTAATGTCCGGGGGCCCAAATAGATAATCCATACATATAAGACCAATGTACAGAAAAAGAGCATCAATTAATCCGGTATCCGCGGAATCTGTTCGTACGCGCACGACTCACAGATGAACTTTTGCGTAATCTCAATCGTATACGCCCGTCAATTCGCATACATTTTTAAACTTTGGTAATCATATATTACACTATTACACTACACATGTTTAACTAAAATAAAATATGTATTTGTATTTATTTATTTATCTATTCTCGCGGTTTATTACGATGTAGTTTTATATTTTCTTTATAAAATATTGATACCAGTATTATTTATATAATTTGATGGAATAACTCTGTGTTTAGTTAAAGCAAGTCGAAATACAGCCCCATCGCGCATCGCTTATTAAAAAATCGATTATTTTCTGATTTGGGATATAAGAAAAGGACCTATTAATTAGCTTCGAAAAATGAATTTTTTAAAATAAAAAGCGTTAAATTCGCAGCATTTGACCTCAAATTACGAAAAAAAGTGAATTTTTTATTTTGAACGGAATAGACATAGCATAAAAGATGTGTCGACAAAGCATAACATTTTACATTTAGACTAATATACTTTCCCTTCGATCATACTCAGAATATCTAAGGTAGGAAATTGATTGAATATGGTTCGTAAAGTGCTATAATATATCGTAGGTTTTTACTCAACCTCGCCATTATCTTGAACACGCGACCCAGGACGACTTCGAAGCGACCAGGTTGGCCTAAAAATAGGAGTTTATGTGCTGTTGATATTCGGAACGTTGTCATGACCTTGGACGTTATGCTAACCCGAGATGAAATATGCAATATATAATATTATCGAACTTGCATAGAAATGACCTTGGTCATGACCCCCAAGGTAAAATGCAGGCTGACCATCTGACGGTCCCTGTAAAACCATAAAACATTTATTTCAAAATATTATCAATATACGGGCCAGATAGAGGGGTTATTCCAAATTCAAATTTGAAATGGAACACCCTGTACAATAGGTAAAGGTTAAAACAGTTCAGAATGATGATTTTCAGAGAAGTATTGACACAAAATGAGTGGGGTGTAACAATTTTATTAGAAAAAAAATCAACTTCTTGGCAATTTCCAAAGCGGAAGGACTTGAGCCCTAGCGCCCAAATGTCGCGTACGATCTATTGGATATATATACTAAATTTCTCGCACTATTATGAGTCACGAAAGTTAGCGCAAAAAAATCGGCCCGCCCTAATATATATATATATATATATATATATATATATACGACAGGTCGAAGTGTAATTTAATTATTTTCCGTTAAAAATCAGTTTCATCCAGATTCGTTTACACTGACGGTTTGTAGAGTGATTTGTCCAAAACCATTTTTCTTTCCACTCTGTGGCGTATTTCATCAAAGTTGATAATATATCTATAAATATCTGATTTTTAACATTGCCCATGTGAGTAATGCTAATGTTTTTCTCCATATCTCAGGTTTAAAGACCAATTCGATCAAACTACGGATACTTTATTTCCGTGCTGTTAACTGAATATCAGCATTCTTCCTATGTTCTGGAATAGATAATAGGCTCTTATTTCCACAGGGGTCATCCATACATTACGTAAGGCTTTGAGGGCGAGGGTGATTTTCATTAATTTTACGGTGTGGTCTAAATGCATATGAAAATCAGTGAAAATGTCTTATGTGGTGAGAGGAAGGAGTCAAAAATTTTCAAAAGAAAACTTATGTAATTAGGGGCGGCCCCTTAAGAACTTTTTGAATTATACGCAGCCACTTACACTTAACATTTGTTTAGTTTCTAAATTTATGATGAAAGTTGCTCTTTAAGGCTACAATACACCTGAGGGGGTTAACAAATCCACTTTATTTTTTCTTGAAGAAACTATTCCTTGAAGATCACTTCATACTTTAGAAAGCTCCAAATTGTTTTTTAAAGCAGCCTATAAGTTTTTTGAATATTTATATAGTATTTAATTACATCGACTTATATGCAATTTGCAATCTTGAAATTCATTTTTCTCAGCACTTCATTTTCGGTTTGAAAAATGCTCCTTGCGCAAATGAGAGCGGTGAACAAATTTGAAACTTCACAGGAGTATTATTTCTTACATTATAAACATATCGTCAGAGAGATTTTCATATAACCCTTGTATACATATTTTTCCCACGTTCTTATGAAATACAATTATGTGTTACTTATTGATTTATGTGAGTAATATTTGCATACGGAGGTTATATGAAAACCTGCTCTGACAATGTGTTTATAATAATCCTGTGAAGTTTCAAATTATATCACCCTGCGCATTTGCGCAAGAAGCATTTTTAATGCCAAATATGAAGTGCTGAGAAAAACGAATTTAAATATTGTAAATTGTATATGAGCCAATGTATTTAAAATTTTAAAAATATTCATAAAAATTATAGGATGCTTTAAAACGCAATTTGGTGCTTTCTAACGTATAAAGTGAGCTTCAATGAACACTTTTTTGAAGAAAAAGAAAAGTTGATTTTTTGTCCCATTAAATGTACTCTACCCTTAATAAATAAAATTTTGCACACATGATTGTATGGATCACTAGGATTAAGATTAACCAGAATAACTATAATTTTTTAAAATCCTTACTTAAATATATAAATATATAAGGAAAAGAATAAAGTTGTCTTGCTTTTCACGCTTTGGTTCAGTTAACTACAAGCGATTTAAATTTAATTAAATTCTTCTATGAATAGATAATCTATATATATATATATATATATATATATATATATATATATATATATATATATATATATATATATATACACATATAATCTATATATATATATATATATATATATATACACACATATAATCTATATATATATATATATATATATATATATATATATATATATAAATATATAATGGAACGCTCTATTTAAAAATAATGTTAAAAGGGAATATCTTACGGGCGCCGATAATTGCGCGTGTTGCGCTGGAATAGTTGGACATACATGCAAATTCGTTTCTGGCGTATCCTCTTAGCCCGTTTCGTCCCAATATACTCTAAAATTTACTTTCTATTCAGCGCGGTAGAAAACGAATAAAGCATCGATGGAATGAAACACGGCTCAGTATTCCTATGTAAAATCGCATGCTCTTATCAAATCCGACCTTAGGTTTTAAAATTTTTATGTATTTTTTAAATATGGCGGATTAATTAACAGAATTGCAAATTTTTAAATTTCTTTTTTAGGTGTCTGATAAAATATCGATTTTGTGAATCGTTTTTCTTGTATCTCGGGATTTCGTGTCATAAATGCCTAACCTTTCGATTGGCATTGGTTTTATTGTGTAATTCAACATGGCGGATTCAAGATGGCGGTTTTATCTCGAATATTTTGCTTTTTGTAATGTGAAGTAATCCAGTTATTACTTATTTGTCATAGTAAAAATCAATAAATAACATAATCTTTTAGTAACAGCATTACATAAATTTCTTCATAACCTCAAAATTTTCAAAATTTTGGATTTTTTTCGACGGTTTGTGTCGCTAAAAGCAATCAAAAACATAATTTTACTAATTATATAATAATTTCTTGCTTTTTAATAGCTAATTAGCATTTAATTAATAATTATGTATAATAATCAATTTTGTTAAATTATTTATTTTATTTTTTAAACTATTTATAAGAAAAATATCCGGTATCCGCAAAATATGTCATGTGTTTCCAACTCTCACCAACGTGGAGGTCGACGATTTGTGGAGAGTCATTTTAGTTTTTTTTTTAATTATTAAACATTTTCTAATTTTTGTATGATTTTTTTTTATTTTTTCATTTTATTTTGTTTTTGTTTGTTTTTTCTTATTTTATTTTATGTGCAGAATTGGAAAACATATTAGACTGAAACTAATTTCAGCATATTATTGAAAAATTCTTGACTTATTGTTTTTTAATATTTTATTCTGTACATAAAATGTTGTACAAGATTGCTTGAAAGCATTGAGTAATACAAGTTTTGCATCTGATTTTTAATTTTGTTTTCAAAAGTCTTAAAAAATGGGCTCATACACATATGCACACTTCATACAACTCGCTACAGCTCAGTGTGAATACAACTGAGCTTCTTGCCACTAGACGGTGAGACACACGCGGCGTGCTTCCCTGTAACAGAACAGCGAAGCCACGGACATATAAGGAGGTTCACTCTTTCGCAACACTCCACAGTCTAAATTTAGTGTGGGCTGTCTGAACGATATTTTCGGTGTTAAAGATCATGTTTGAGTGGCAGGCTAACGGATAGAGGATATACTTTCTCATCTACTTAATTTTTTATATGTATGTAATTGCATATATTTTTTATATATACTTACGTGAAACGTCCGATATATTTGCTTGTACACACTTAAAAAAATGCTCTAAAGCATAAGTAAGAGTATGGTATTATCTACTTTATTCGGGATTGTTGTACTGTTGAAAAAAGTGTACGATGCCCAAACGAAAATCTACTAGTTCCAATAACACTAATGACAAAGGATCTAAAAATGTAGAGTATGATTGTGAAGAACGTAGTTTTGAAGAATACGATGAAGTTGTTTTTACCTAATCCTGATGATTCAGAAGGTTCTAACGAAGAAAATGATAATGTTGAGGAAACTTTAAATATGAGTGAAACTGAGATTCGTAATTATAATTATTTGAAAATTATGCAAAATTACAGTTCTAAACAAAACAATTTGGAACCTGATCTTGAATACCAATGGAAAGAAGGTGAACAAAGTCATGTGGGAAATATAGAAGACAACTTACTTGTGTCCGATAAAATAAAATCTGAAGTGAGAAAGAAAACGCCTGTTCAACTATTTGAATATTTTTTTCTAAGGAACTAAAATAGCACATAGTTGATGCTACTTGCGAAAAGGGTTATGATTTATCTATTAGTGACTTAGAGATTTTTATTGTAATTTTGATCTTAACTTCATTTAATATTAGAAGTGATGAAAAAGACTATTGGTCTAAGGATGAAGATTTGAGATGCGAGAATGTTGTCAAAGCTATGCCTCGTAATACGTTCCTTGAAATAAAATAAAAAATTAGATAAGCAAACTCTTCTGATAGGACGAATTCTGTCAGGGCTTGGAGAGTACGACCTATGATACACATAATGAGAACAAATTGTCAGTAATTTGGATATTTTTCAATAACATTATCTATCGACGAAATGATGATCATGTTCTTTGGAAGATCAGTTTTAAAACAATTTTTACCATTAAAACCTACAAGATTTGGAATAAAATTTTGGGCTATTTGTTCATTTTTGAATTTTTATTTGATTTTTATATTTATTGTGGCAAAAATTGTAATCTTGTAAATCAAAATTTGGCAAACGTACAGCTTGGTTCAAAAGTTGTAATGCAAATGGTCAATTCTCTTTTATTGAAAACACAAAATTAATGTTGTGCCATGTCTTTTTGATAACTATTTCACAAGTCCCGACTCAGTAGTTCATTTACAAAAACTCGGAATTCGATCAACCGAAACCGTTTGTAAGGATGGAATAAACGAAACTCATAGTCTAAATAAAAAATCATATAGGGGTAAGTATGAAGTTAGCCGTGAAGTCAATAGCGGAATGAATTTTGATACCGTTATGGACTCTAAAACAGTCAATTTGCTATCAACAGCGACAGGTGACACTCCACTAAGTCCAATGGAACGGTATAATAAAGATAAACAGAAAAAACCTCAGTACTTATTTCCTAATATCGTAACCCCCTACAATTCATGTATGGGCGGTGTGGATAGCCATGATTACCGATGCAACAGAGTTATACCCAGCATTAGATGCAAAAAATGGACATGGGTGATTCATATCATAATGTTGCAAACGGCAATCACGAATGGTGACGCTTTATGGAATATTACTTGCCAGAAAGGTAAAGAACTTAGCACAAAATAATTTTGCTTGCAGGTAAGTAAACACTATCGTAGTAAATTAGAGGATATGTCTACTTACAAAATTACTTCATCGTCGAAAATAATATGTTCACGGAAAGGCTGCAAATTATATACAACGAAATTTTGTATTCAATGCAAAAAGATTTACTGCCTAAACTGCATTCCAATTATGCACAACAAATAAAATAAGAAAGGAACAAAAAAAAACAAAAATAAAATTATAAACATAAAGAAAAACATAAAAAAAATTAGAAAACTTTTAAAAATACAAAACAAAAAGTAAAATGACTCTTCACAAATTGTCGACCTCCACGTTGGTGAGAGTTGGAAATGCATGACATATTTAGCGGCTAATGGACATTTTTCTTATAAATAGTTTAAAAATATTGTTTAAAATGGAGTGATAAGATAGAATAAGTAAACCAAAGAAATATCGTTAGTATATTTTCCATACTTTTCTTCTCAATATCATTTATTAATTATTCGTTGCAATAATTTGATTAAAAACATAATTTAACCAAATTGATTATTATAAATAATTATAATTTAAACGCTAATTAGGTTTTGAAAAGCAAGAAGTTATTATGTAATTAATAAAAATATATAATAAATATATAATTAACCCTTAGCGGCCACACGGGGTAACTAGTTACCCCAGGCTCAGAAAAAGTGAAATTGGAGGTCTAAAACATTTAAAACATTTGACCAGTTTTTAGAACGCCATCTATAAATTGACCGATAAAAATCATTAGAAATATTGAAGAACACTTCAACAAACATGAAACACTCGGTTACAAGTGTTAAAACACCCATATGTCTTGTACAACTAGGTTTTTCAGCGTGGGGTAATGAGTTACCCCATGTGGCCGCTATGTGGTCTGGCTGAGGTGTGGCCGCTAAGGGTTAATAAAATATAATTAATAAAAATATGTTTTGGTTTGCTTTTAGCGACGAAAAACGTCGAAAACACCCAAAATAAGGCAAAATTTTTGAAAATTTTGAGGCTATGAAGGAATTTATGTAATGATGTTTTTGGATTACTTAACATTACCATGCAATAATATCAAAAAATTGAATAGAAAGCAAAATTTTCGAGATAAATTCATCATCTTGAATCCCTCATGTTGAATTACGCAATAAAACCAATGATAAAGTTTATGCCTAGATACCGATGAAATTTTAAGCTGAGCGCCACAACAAATTTTGTTGAAATATATATATATATATATATATATATGCAATATGGCGGCCGCAATCATGGGCAATTCTGTTTGATGATCAATATTGATAGATTAGAAACATAAAAATACTGTTTTGTAGACTGAATCACCGTATCTATACGTTTTTGGCGATTCGAATTCAATGTTCGTTAAAGCCCATCTGATCACTATTCGTCCCTAACCTTAAAAATAAATCGTTAATACCTTCAAATCGTTGCAATAACACTTCACTACGATGAGTATTACAGTTTAACCGCCACAACTTCTAATGTTTTCAGGATCGCTGAAACCTTCTCAACGTTTTCAGGAATGCTGAAACCGATTCTGATATCCGTATAACTTCAATTAGTCAGAGTTCGTCCCTAACCTTAAAAAATAACCCAAATTGCTAAGATTACACTTTCTACGTTTAGCAATGAAGTCTAACCAACCAACCTTTATGTTTCGGGGTCGCTGAATCAAGTTTCGATATCCGTTTGCACCCAAGTAGTCACTAGTCGTCCATAACATCAATAAATATAATAGTTATCAAGTCTGACCACCATATCCTTTTTTTTGGGATGACTGAGTTTAATTCCGATATCCGTATAACATTAACTGATCAGTATTCGTCCCTAACCTAAAAATACCCCAAAATAGCTTAAATAGTTATACAGCTAAAGAAATTAAACTTGTCAATAAGCTCTCTGCATTTAACAGGGTTGAGACTGCCATTATGTTAAGCACATAATGCCCACATTACTTTTCTTTACTTATACTTTTTATTATTATTATTTTTTCTAGTGTCACTTAGTAGTCTACAGTCATTATTGGATGTTTATCACCCGAATATCAGAATATATTTCATTTTTTACCTGTTACTAGAAACTCATGCGAACTCTGAATGGTAGGTACTTGTGGAGCTTCCAAAAATCTCTTCTTAAGATGACGCTGAATCTTATTATCCGACAGATGCAGCAATCCATTCGGTCATAATGGACACGTTGGCAAAGACTTACGAGTAATTACTCAAAATATCGAAAAATTCCCAAAATTTGCCAATACATGTCAAAATTTGTTGCAAATGCAGAAACGAATTCAATTTTACACAGTCCCACAATAATGAGTAAAACAGCATTTTTGGGGTGTTTTTTGAGGTTATGGACGAAGGCTTGAGGTATTGTTAAAAAAGAGGATCGGAATCGTGTTCAGCAGCTCAAAATACATAAAAATACGCTCTGTCAATAATTTCCCTCACGTAGATCACAGGAACTACCACTCAACGGCGTGAAACAGCAAATTTGGGGTGTTTTTTTGAGGTTAGGAACTAACGCTTGAGGTATCGGTAAAAAAGAGGGTCGAATTCGTGTTCAGCAGCTCAAGCTTCATAAACATGCGCTCTGTCAATAATTTTCCTCACGTAGATCATAGGACCTACCTTTCAACCGCGTGAAACAGGAGTTTTGGGGTTGTTTTTTGAGGTTAGGGACGGACGCTTGAGGTATCGGTAAAAAAGGGTCGGATTTGTGTTCAAAAGCTCAAGATACATTAAAATACGGTCTGTCAATAATTTTCGTCACGTAGATCACAGGACCTACCTCTCAACCGCGTGAAACACCAATTTTGGGGTGTTTTTTGAGGTTAGGGACGGACGCTTGAGGTATTGGTAGAAAAGAGGGTCGGATTCGTGTTCATCAGCTAAAGATAGATAAAAGTACGGTCTGTCAATAATTTTCGTCACGTAGATCACAGAACCTACCTCTCAACCGCGTGAAACACCAATTTTGGGTCGTTTTTGAGGTTATGGACGAAGGCTTGAGATATTGTTAAAAATGAGGGTCGGAATCGTGTTCAGCAGCTCATAATACATACAAATACGCTCTTTCAATAATTTTCCTCACGTAGATCACAAGACCTACCTTTCAACCGCGTGAAACAGCAGATTTGGGGTGTTTTTTGAGGTTAGGGACGGACGCTTGAGGTATCTGTAAAAAAAAAGGGTCAGATTTGTGTTCAGCAGCTCAAGATACATAAAAATACGCTATGTCAATAAATTTCGTCACGTAGATCACAGGACCTACCTCTCAACCGCGTGAAACAGCAATTTTGGGTTTTTTTTTTTTTTATGTTAGGGTCGAACGCTTGAGGTATCGGTAAAAAAGAGGGCCGGATTGGTGTTCAGTAGCTCAAGATACATAAAAATACGCTCTGTAAAAAATTTTTCTCACGTAGATCACAGGAGCTACCTCTCACCCTCGTGAAACAGCAATTTTGGAGTGTTTTTATGTTAGGGACGAACGCTTGAGGTATCGGTAAAAGAGAGGGTCGGATTCATAGCTCAAAATACGAGGGTAGTTCAATAAGTCTTTAGAATGAAGTATAAAAACAATTTTTTTTGGGTAAATTTTTTTTTATTTTTCAACATAATCTCCTTGGAGCTCTATACACTTGGTCAATCGCTTTTTAAGTTTTTTTAATCCTTCAGAAAAGTGCGTTTTCGGAAGTTCCTCAAAATACGAGGGTAGTTCAATAAGTCTTTAGAATGACCAACAGATGGCGCGCGAATCGCTCCAAATCATCTGTTTTCAGTCAGCACCACTCCCGACTAGATATATGGTGCAGTCACACTCCACGTCTTCTGAGTTTACGTGTTTTTATAACCAATTGAAAAAAAAAAATTGCTTGTTAAGAAAAATGGAAAAAAACGAGTTCAGAGCGGTAATTAAACATTTTCATTTAAAGGGTTTAACTCCATATGAGATAAAAAATGAATTGGACTCAGTTCATGGCACATCTGCCCCTGCCTTAGCAACGGTTTATAACTGGGTAAATGAATTTAAGCGTGGTCGTACATCAATAAGTGACGAACCACGTTCAGGAAGGCCCGTAGAAGCAATTACTCCCGAAATCATCAATAAAATCCACGATATGGTGTTGAAGGATAGAAGATTAAAAGTGCGTGAGTTAGCTGAGGCCACAAGGATATCTATAGGTGCAGTTGTTTCAATTCTACATGAAAAATTAGGCATGAAAAAGCTATCGGCAAGATGGGTGCCGCGTTTGCTCTCAGCTGAGAATAAACGCAATAGAGTGGTCGCCTCTGAGGCTCTTTTGGCGCGCATAAGTCGGAATCCTGAGGAATTTTTTCGTCGATTTGTGACTGTGGATGAAACATGGATACACCACTACACTCCTGAGACAAAGGAACAATCCAAACAGTGGATTTCCACAGGCGAACCAGCTCCAAAGAAGGCAAAGACCGTAAAGTCAGCTGGTAAGGTTATGGCTACAGTTTTTTGAGATGCACGTGGAATTATACTTATTGACTACTTGGAAAAGGGTAAAACAATTACTGGTGAGTATTATGCATCATTATTAGAGCAGCTGAAAGAAGAAATTAAAAAAAAACGACCACATTTGGCGAGAAAAAAAATTCTCTTTCACCACGACAACGCCCGAGTTCACACATGCTTCGTTTCAATGGCTAAAATTGAAGAACTAAAATTCGAATTGGTCGAACACCCACCGTATTCACCAGATTTAGCCCCCAGTGATTTTTTCTTATTTCCAAACTTGAAAAATGGCTCGGTGGACAGAGATTTACGGACAACGAAGACGTCATTGCCTCTGTAAGTGCTTACTCGTAATTCGAGAAAAAAGTCGATTTTTGCTTGGGTGATATTGCCCTCGCTTCGCTTCGCTCGCTCGGGCAGTAAACTCACCCGCGGGAAAAATATTCGACTTTTTGCCCTTGTAACATAATGTACTATATCAGACATAACAGTAGAGCCAGTTTGAGGTTACACTTTCTTTTTTACATTGTTTATATAAGCTCGCTTTACCCCGATCAGTTTGCCCCGAATGCACGTGCGACGTAAGAATATCATTTAAGATATTTACATCTTGTCTTATTGTATTAAAAAATATCTATTTAAATTTTAGTGTACTAAGTTGAAAACAAAATGTTTCTGTAATAAAATAGCATGCACAACTCTTCTTTATCTAAAAACCAAAACATGCAAAATTATCATTCGAGTGGCTCAAAAATTCATTGTTAAATTTTTTACTAATAACCGATTATATGTATTGAACTGATTATTTTGTTATATAAGTGATATTAATATAAATGTTTTATTTATGAAATATAAAGAAAGCTCACTTTACCCCGAGGCTCACTTTACCCCGGTCTCCCCTAAATAGGCATCCCACTCTTGAATTATGCGTTTTTTAATAATTTAATATTGAACTAATATTTGGATTTACTCTGCACGTAATTGTTCGCGTGATCAGTCGCACGAGTAATCACGTGATTAGTCGCGTAATTAATTACACGAGTAGTCACGTGATTAATCCCGCGATTAATCTCGAGATAAATTGTTTGATTATATAAGCACGTGAGTACTCAAGTGAACGCTCACGTGAGTAATTACGTCATTAATTGATCGATATACACACGTGGTTACCCATGTAAGAATACACGTTAGAAATCTCGTGAGTAATCACATGAGTGCTCACCTGAGTTTTGTAAGGGTGAATCGCCGTAAATGTACAAAGTTAATTTGTTATGCAGGGAACTTAAACTTATTTAATAGTGCGGTTCGCGTTTATTTTACAGCATATCCTTTAATTTAACGCACGGGAAACACGCAGGCGTAAGAAAATAAGTGAAAATGGTTCCTAAAAAAATTTCAAAATGTTAGGTTATGACCTATAACCGTATGATTGCAAAACAAAACGACATCAGTCCGTTTATCGTGTTTTCGACTGCAATCGGAATAATGATTGATTGTTTTTTTGAAATCACCTTTGACACGTTTGGAATCGGGTTAAAACACATTATTTTGTTGTAAAACAACAAAACAAATTCCCAGATATGGCACCGGCATATAAAAAGTCATTTTTAGATTAGATTTATCTTGTTGTGCCGGGAAAAAAATCTTAAAAAGAACGACTTTCGGACTTATCTTTTGGGTATATCCTAGGTTTAGGGTAACGTTTTAGCAACTATCATCATTTTTACATGAAAGGAGACTATTTGAAGATACGAAATCTACAGTTATACCGATTTTCACGAAAAATGGACTTATCTCCTTTTGCCGGGAAGCAACAAAATCCTGAGATAACGTAATAACTTAATTAAATTTTATCAGAATCTCACCATTGGATGAATTTTGTCTGAGCTATTCATTTAATGGTTTACAAATATTTTTCAGTATAATTGTCCGTTCTTCATCTAATTGACACTTTTCTTATGGACCACAGAGCAAAAATCCAATGATCATGAAATTACTGTGGTGAGTTTGTTTCTAATGCTGTAATTCAACAAGTTGAGGTGACTGTATTAATGCGGACAATTTATTTTTTTCTAGATCATGTACATTTCCCTCAAATTGCTCTTTGGTACTTATTGAGAAAGAAGTATCTGTTCGAAGAATATTCGTTTTCAACATTTGCGAAGAAGTTTTTCAAATATTCAGCCACGCATTAAATAATTTTTTTTATAGAAATTTTACAACAAATTCTTTCTAACATGTCAATATTTGTCTGTCCTTTGTTTGATAAACCTAAAGAGCTTGAGGATGTACTTCCGACCTATGCAGATGTTATTAGATTTTGTTTACTGCGTCGAAAAATCACTATGGAAGAAAAAAATTCTACACAAGAACCATCTTTCAAAAACATTGCTGCGTACACTACAGATAAAATTCAAAGTTTTTATGAACAACTACGCATTCCTACAGTAACCCGAAATCGAATTATTCAAATGATTCAAGATTATCACAAGAAGTACATGACAATGAAGGGGGATGTACGAAATGCAACAAACAGTAAAAAAATTGATCAAAGAATCAAAAACTTTAAAGAATCTTCTGAAATTAAGCTTTTTGATATTTGTAAATGTAAATGTTCAAATTTTGCCAACTGCACTTGTCGCGTAGATGAAAAAATACCTTTGTGTATGCAAAATTTCATTTTAGTTTAAAGAAGTGCGCATCAGTTGAAGCTTAGTATTGCATTATTGAATATACCTACAGAAGAAGAAATGGATGTGGAGAATGACATGAATGAAGCCTGTATCACGCCTCCTGTTCAATCCCCTCCTGTTGCTTCTGTTAAATAGAAACAGAGTTGATTCTGTACCTCAACTACATGAAGATTTGAAACGATCATATGCTGATTCTGATCAGGAGAATGATGATTCTATGAATTATGACGAAAGTGAAACTGAAAAAGTGCCATCACAGTCTTTGTTGTACAATATTGTACAATTAACAAATATAGCGCTTGTTAGTGATAGGTTTCATCTTTCCCTTAGAGCAACCACTGCGATAGTCAATGCAATGCTTGTTGATTATCAGGTAATAAATCATAATAACACGTCGCTTTTGGTCGATAAAAATAAGATTGCTCGAGCAAAAAAAAAAATAAGGCATGACCTTTCGAGTGCTTCAAATGACACTGATAAAGTTGAAGGTTTGTCTTTTGACGGTCATCGCGATAAGACTCTTCATCAAGAAAAATATAATAGAAAATTTTACTAAACAGTTATCACTGAAGATCACTATTCATTAGTGGAAGAACCTAGATCACATTACGTCGGACATATTACGCCTGTTTCTGGAAATGCTGCAGGTATTAGTGAAACAATTTGTCATTATATCTCAACAAATATAAACAGCCCACCATCATATCTTCAAGTTGTAGGATGCGATGGCACTGTTCTTAACACGGGAGTACAAAATGGTATCATAAGATGCTTGGAGGAAACAATAGCTCATCCACTACAGTGGGTTATTTGTTTACTTCATTTTAACGATTTTCCATTCTGACATCTATTTGAAAGCTTAGATGGTCGAGCATGTACGTTTATTCAGAGTTCCTGAATTACGACTGGGAGCTCAAAGATGAAATATACAATATATAATATTATCGAACTTGCATTGAAATGACTTTGGTCATGACCCCCAAGGTCAGATGTAGGCTGACCATCTGACGTCTTCAAAATATTATTAATATACGGGCCAGATACGGGGGTTATTCCAAACTCAAATTTGAAATGGGACACCCTATACAATAGGTAAAGGTTAAAACTGTTCAGGATGATGATTTTCAGAAAAGTATTGACACAAAATGAGCATGGTGTATATATATACACCTTTCGGATAACTTGCCATGATATTCTTACGACGTGTACTCGCCAAGAATCAGAACAAAACTAACTGTTGATGCTAGAAGCAGCAAAGTAGAAACATGTACACCGAGAGGTATTATACACCTTTATACTTCAATAAACCGTATTATGGCTCAATACGGCTCTACTACAAACTCTAAATATTGTTTTGAAAGACCGTTGAACCTTTGCAGGTATGAAATTCGGAGTAGAAGATCGAGAGGCGGAGTTTGCGCTCGAGTCTGACCGAGCGCTCACACGCCGGCTCGACACCCCTCTGCTTTCGGCTCTGTATCTTCGGAAATATTTATAATTGATCTCTGTAACTTAGTGTACATATTCTTGAATATCTTAAGTAACGATTTAAACAATAAAAAAATTGATTGTTTGGACTTTCTAAAGCATGATCCCCCTTTAATTAAAAATTTTCAAAATTTTAGACAAAAACTATAATTTTGTTACGGGATCAAAGAAAGTATTAGTATTAATCAGAAAATCTAAAAAGTGCTAGTTTTTAGGCACGATCGCTCCAATGGCAAAGTCTAATATTTTCGTCATCGCAAAAAGTGTAATATCTTTAAAACTAACAAATTATTGCATACAAACATGTTTTAACATTACAGGAATACATTTCAAGCATCTCAATTCAAGCGTCCACAATCGGACCCATAGCTATCGGACCCATAGTAGTGTAGACTAGAGTATGGATGTATGTGTGTATGTAATCAAGTTTATGCAATAACTCAGCAAGTCTGTGGTGAAACTGGCTGACATTTATAGAGGTTACATGCCGCATTATATGAAGCTGACGTATCTATTTTCAGCAATATCCGATGGGTACATTTCCATATAGGGGAGCTTTTAAAGGTGTTGAAAAAATTTTACCTATATCTTGATTAAATTTTATATTTTTATTAAATTTTTCATGGTGAAGTTGTAGATCTCGAAAAAAAAACAAGCGTATGGTATTCAACATTTTTTACGTTAATAACATTTAAATAAAGTTCGTCGAGAAAAACAAAAAATACAGCGCAAATAAGGCATAAAAAATCGATTTTTAGGCCACAATTGGATTCAACACATTATATGCAAAAATAATACATAATATGTATTATTGCATTATATGTAATTATTTTTTTAAACATATTATATGCAAAAATTGTCTACGGTACATTTGTAGATCACGAAAAGATACAACTTTTTCGTATTTTCATTGTTTACGATAACATAATTTAAACGAAGTTTGTCAAGAGAACGGAAAAATAAAGCACAAAAAAGGACTACAAAAATCGAATTTTAGCCATCTTTAAGAAATTTCATATTTTTACTAAATATTCCACGGTGTAGATACAGATCTCAAAGAAACAAAACTTTGTTGCATTTAACACTTCTCACAATAATGTCACTAAAACCGAGATCACTAAAGAAAGCGAAAAATATTGAAGTTTAAAAAGTCTAAAATTTGTCTATTGCCTTTTTTAAGCATGACAAAACAAGTTACCGAAGTTTTAATGTTTTTGGACAAAGTGGAAAGATGTTTATTACATCAGTGGCGGACCAGCTAAAAATTTACATTGTAAAAGTATTTTTCGCTTGGCTCTTTAGGACTAAAGCAGTGATATAAGATAACAATAAGACAACGGAATTGACATTCTTGCCAATTAATCTCTCATTGTTCTAAGTTATTGATAATTTTTCCCTTTTTATATATCACGATTGTAGAATGTTTTGTATTATTTAACTACATAAATTAATATTCCTTTTTCTTTTTTTTTAATATAATGTCAAACTACCGGGAGCAATATAAATAAAAGGCAAGCGCGAAGCGTGAGCATTACCAGTCATGCCTTATATGCAAAAAGATAGGGAGGCGATTCAGAGCGAGCTTGCTGAAAAGAACTAGGTATTTTTGAGAAAACTGAAATGAGTCTTTGTAAGAGACGTCGATGTGAATTATTCACACTTTGTATAGCTATTGCTTCCAAAAAGAGGAACCTTTGTGATAGTAAAAAAAATATTTTGCTAAAAACGTGTTAGAATATAATAGTACATTATGTAACAAGGGCAAAAAGTCGAATATTTTCCCCGCGGGTTAGCTTACTGCCCGAGCGAGCGAAGCGAAGGCAGTATCACCCGAGGGAAAAATCGACTTTTTTCTCGAGTTACATACAGTACTTTATGCCCATCTCAAATAGGGCCACTTTTTGACTTGGAAAGCGAGACTAATTGAATGTTAAAAGACAATCAAAGATCAGCGTTCTTGATAGAACTTGATGAAATAAAGGAATTTTGACTATTTTCTAGTGAAGTAACTTTTTTCCCGCTAATCATTTTTGCGGGTAAAAGGTGTAATTTTGGTCTCGCTTTTCAGGGAAAAAAGTGGCCATTTTCGTTCAGATGGGCATAAAAATATTTTGAGACTTAGAAAATTAAAATACACTATTTTTAGAAAATGTCTGTATGGATGTGTGTGTATGTGTGTGTGTATGTGAGTGTGTGTGTGTGTGAGTGTGTGTGTGTTTGTGTGTGTGCGTGGGTGTATGTGTGCGTATGTGTGTGTGTGTGTGGTTGTGTGTGTACGTATGGACGTGGATCAGCATTACGTTTTAGTTTTTTTAGCGATTCTTTGATTTTTGAATTATAGTTTTTCGGGTTTTTTAATACCTTAAAAAAAGGCGGTAAAGAAAGGAGGGGAGGGGGCGTAAGGTAATTAAATTAAAGAAGATAGCACTTATGTATATTATACGTGTCTAAATACATATATATTTGTATGTATGTGCAGTTTTTGTACTTTATTTGTAAGACTATTTAAACAATTGTGTAACGCAATGAATCGGGGAAAATTATATAAAAGAGAAAATAAATGGGAAAAAGGTAGGGGGAGGGGGTGATACAGTGCGTGATTGAGTTTGTGAGTAAGAACGTCAGCGATTGTGTAAGTATGTGATTACGTGAGTGAGAGAGCGAGAGCACTCAAAACGAATTTTCTTTCTCCGACGATAACTGAAGTAAATCGACAGCATTTTATCTGAAACTTAACAAAAAGGTAGATTTTTACTATCTCATAACCTGTATGTTTTTTCAGATCATAAGATAATTTATTTTATGAGATATTGAGGTTATATGTTTTTTGAAAATCTATTTTGATCGCTTATATCTCGAGAAAGCGCGGTCATTTATTATCATCAGGTCTCGTTTTTTGGCTTTATAATGAAGAATCAAAATTCAAAAGAAATTTTAAGATTCATTGGCTTGTTTTTGATTTATAACAATTTTTCGATTTTTCGATTTTTGATTTTTAGATTTTCGGCTTTTGGTATGATTGAGATATTATGATAAATCCATTGTAAATTCACTAATAAGAGCATAAAACAACTTACCTCTTACAATCGCAAATTTTGGATAGGCTCTTTTCTTTCTTCTAAAAAATCTTCAGATAAGAAAGAACGTGACTACACGGAGGGAAATGGTCTACTAAAAATTACTTTAAGTTTTTACTATACTTACTATAAGTTGCACAATCGCATTAATTACTTTTATTTTAGTAGCAAATACTACATTAATAGCAGTTATTGCTATTTATATATTAATATGTACTAGCGAGTGTAGGATAATCTGCTAAATAAATATAGTAAATGTAGTGTATAGTATAGTGTTGTTTTAACTATTTTTCGATTTTTCGAGATTTAGTTTTTCTGTGTTTTTTTTAATTTAAAAATATTGTGATCAATTTAGGGTAATATTTAGAAAATCCTATTGATTTTTCATCACAGAATTAAATAGAATACATAATTTCATATTGGATAAATTTATGAAGTTTGAGAAAGCTAAGTGCCAATGAATTGGCAGCAGTTTTTAACATTATACTTATATGATATCAATTTTGCAGGTTAACTGAGTGTAGAATGACATATTTTAGGTCAAAATAGTTATTCGAGTAAATGAAAATGTCATAGATATGACTGAGATATGCTACGTCAATGTATTCGTATATTAATACACTATAAGTATAACTCGCTCTTATTCAATTTTGGATTTTCAGATCCCGCCGCGCAGCCTCCTGATCAGCCAAGAATATGAAATAAGGCCTATCAGGGCCTAACTTATTTATAATTCATGCCTCTATAGGATGATGCTATTTGGAATACCCTAAAATATGATTGATATGTAAGTATTATAAGATTAATGGAACAAATTTAAATTTTCGTTTTTTTTTTGGTTTTTAGAAATGGTGAGTCGGAATAACAGAAGTCTGCATCGTCCTATAAAGATACATATTATGAATAGTTCAAAACCTGTTAAACATCATATTGTAATTGTGAGAGACCAGGAGGCTTCGCGCAGGCAAATAAAGGTTCTGCTCAATTATCTAAGAGATATAGCGAAGGGAACTAGTTTAAAGTGATATATATAAGAACATGTGCTCACTGACTGACTGATTGATTGATTGACTCGTCAATGCCGAGCCAAAACCACTAAACCTAGCGACTTGAAATTTAGATAGTATATTTTTTTAGCGTTTATAGGGTTTTTAATACTAATTTATAGAAAGTAATTTTTGGCTTTTTTCCTAATCCACCACTAAGTCGTTAAGTTTTTCGAGGTCCGATGAGATATCGGCTTTATTTAGCTTTTCGTAGGTTCTTCAATACTAATTTCTAGAAAATAATTTCTGGGGCTTTCCCTAATTGACAGCTAAGAGGGTATATTTTTCAATTTTCGAACCCTAAATTAGTCAAAAATGGCTACAATAGATTCTACAGGATTTGAATTTGTTTTATAAATCTGAAAGGCTTGATGAGATATCGGATTTGTTATCGTTTTAAATCGTTTTGAATGCTAGTTTTTAGGAAGCAAAGTCTGGTTTTCCTTAACCCTTTCGTGCACATAAGAGTTACAGCTATGGTGCGGGGAAACTGTTTACATTTCATAGGGTCCCGAGCCGCGCTGAATCCGAATCCGAGGTCAGATTTTGAAAATTCAAGATGGCGGATCCAATATGGCGGACGGGAAAGTAAAAAAATCGAGATTTTGAAAAACAAAATTTTTTTTCGTATTCTACGTGAAAACACAAATAGATACTGTTTTTGGTGTTTTTTCGATATCTCTCTTAGTTCTTGAGTAAAAAATTCATTTTCAAAATCTGACCTCGGATTCGGGTTCAGCGCGGCTCGAAGTTTATGAATTTTTTACCCAAAAACTAAGAAAGATATCGAAAAAACACCAAAAACAGTATCTATTTGTGTTTTCACGTAGAATACGAAAAAAATTTTTGTTTTTCAAAATCTCGATTTTTTTACTTTCCCGTCCGCCATATTGGATCCGCCATCTTGAATTTTCAAAATCTGACCTCGGATTCGGATTCAGCGCGGCTCGGGACCCTATGAAATGTAAACAGTTTCCCCGCACCATAGCTGTAACTCTTATGTGCACGAAAGGGTTAAGGAAAACCAGACTTTGCTTCCTAAAAACTAGCATTCAAAACGATTTAAAACGATAACAAATCCGATATCTCATCAAGCCTTTCAGATTTATAAAACAAATTCAAATCCTGTAGAATCTATTGTAGCCATTTTTGTAAAATGTGATTTTTTGGGATTTTATTTCCTTTAAAAATCTCCAAGGCCCGATAAGATATCGGCTCTTTTATTGTTTCATAGGTTTTTTTAATACTAATTTCTACAAAGGAATTTCTGCGGTTTTCGCTTATCAACCGTTAAGCGGGTTCTAATTTCGAATTCTAAATTGGTCAAAAATGGCAATATGAATTTTTTTTCCAAAATCTACAAGGCCAGATGAGATACCGGCTTTTAAAATAATTTTATCGGTTTTTTAATACTAATGTCTAGAAAGTTTTTCTCTAATCCACCGCTAAGTGATTACATTTTTCAAATTTCGAATCCTAAATGGATCAAAAATGTCTAAATGAGATTTTACTGGATTTGAATATTTTGAATCATAAATTGGTCAAAAACTGCAAAATGTGATTTTACTGGATTTCATTTCTTTTTAAAATCTCCAAGGCCCGGTTAGATATCGGCTTTTTATTGTTTTCCAAGATTTTCAATACTTTTCCCGGAGCCACCGCTAAGTGATTACATTTTTCAAATTTCGAATCCTAAATTGATCCAAAGTGTCAGAGTGGGATTCTACGGGGATTTCAGGGCTCATTTTGTTATTTTTTTTTACACGAAGGGGGCATAATAATATTTTCTTTAGTTTTTCGGGTTAGTTTTTGTTTTTAGCGGTCTTTCGAATTTTGGTTTTAGTTTTTCTGGTTCTTTCGAACGTTAAAAATAATATCATCGAGCGAGTGCAAATGCATTTGAACATAAAATTTCTTATCTTTTACCACCCAAAATTTTGAATAAGGTGTTTCTTTTCATTTGTTATACTCGAAAACATCATTTTGTTTGAACGGTGATTTCTCTGAAATATATAATCTAAAATTTTTTTAAAACAATTGAGATGAGTAGGACAATAGAGAAGATTATTGTGTAAAATTTCTAAGTCCGTTTATTTTTTTATACTTCAGAAAAGAATCATTTTGTACAAAAAGTCGATTTTCTATGGCAAATGATAACTTGAGTAAAACGGCATTATTCGTTCTGAAAATTTCTAAAAAGATAGCTTTTTACTATCTCTTGGTTAATTTTTTCTCCAGATCATGAGGACTTTTATTTTTGAGATATTCGAGGTTATATTCATTTTTTTTAATTTTGATTGCTTATTTCTTGGATATCACACGATAAATTTTAACGAATGGATACTTATTTTTTTTCATCTGTTGATAAAGAGTTTCCAAGATGCATCGAATCTTTCTTTTTATAACGTTTTTTCATTATTTATATTTTATTTTTCAAAAAATGTTTGATCGCTGATTTCTTGAGTATTAAGCGATAAATGTTTTACCAATTTCAGCTCATGTTTTACGGTTTTTAACGAAGATTTAAAATCAAGAATAATTTTTAAGATATATCGATTTGTTTTTGTTTTATAAAACTTTTTTATTATTATGATATTTATGTTTTTTAAAAGAAATTTAATCGCTTTGTTCTTGAGTATTATGCGGTATTTTTTGGCCATTTAAATCTCTTTTTTTTATTTTTGTATACAGTTTGCAATTAAATGAAAATTAAGAATCATCGATTCGTTTTTGATGAATAAATCCGTTGCTCGGATGAACTCGAACAAAGGTACAAAAATACGAAAAAAATTTATTTGTAAAAATAGTATATACTATATTTATAGATGAAATTTAATCAACAATAATACTGTTGCAAAATTTGTTATTTACAATTGAAAAAAACGTAACTTGATATGCAAAAACTTTTGAAGTTTGTACACGTCAGGAAGACGAGCCCAGTAGGCAGTATGGGGCGAAACACATTTAATTTTATATTTGTTTTAAGAAACGTTATTTTCGCAAATTAAATTTCGTAGATTTTAAATATACTTTGTAATTTAAAGCATTTCCCTCTTATTGATTACATTTGCCTTCTCAAAAAGTTCTACTATGGAGATGGAAGAGCTGATATTTTCATCACCTCTCCATTAAAGAGAATGAGATAGGTACAAAATTATAAGAGAAATGTGCTCGTAGAGACCGATAGAATCAAAATAAATTAAATCTATACTTAATACGAGCGATAAATTCATCATTTTATTTAATTTCCTTAATTCTTTTGGCATTATCATACTGAACGCCTCTTCAAAAACATAGAACATTTGATTATCATGTTCTATTAAGTCCATAGCTATAGCTGATTCTTTGAATGTTTTGTATAAAATGTTTTCGTGTGATTTTAAATAATCAAAATATGTCGCTCCGGTTACACGATTTAAAATTAGCATAAAGTCAAATCTTTCCATGTCTCGTGGACTAACACTATTTATTCTTCACAAAGCTTTCGAAAACATTTTTCGTTTCATCCAAATTCTTTAAAATTGAGTTATAATATTTTGGAATATTCGAATATTTAATTTGACGTGCTTCTTTGTCACTTTGTTCTTAAGCTTCTGATTCTTTATTTTCTTCAAAAATGGCTTGTTGATTTTCAGTAGGTACAGCTAAACGAATAACTGTATGTGATCTTCCTGACAAAGGTAATTCTTCTATTCTCCATACAGCTGCTATGGGACTAACATATCGAGCATTAACATAATCAGCTATTTCATCAAATATTTCTTCATTAGAGGATTTTAAATTCTTTTTCTTTAGTGCTAAATAAGCTCTGTAATGACCTTTATGTAAGTACTTGTAAATATATTTTATGTTCATTATCGAGTAAAACATTTCGGTATTGATATGACAATCGTATTTCTTCAAAAGAAAAGGGTTATAAGGTGCAACCAATGAATTATCAACATAAACTACAGTTCCGTTCACTTTTGAATTATACGTATATTTTTTATTCTGATTATTTCTACGTCTATATTCAGCAAAATAATTTTCATTAAACTGTGTATAATAACAATATTTTTTTTTCAAATTTTTTTGAACGTCTTTTCCTTATTATAACACAATGAATTTTCATCATGAGGGCCATGTACCATATGTTTAATAACTACTTCACGTTAATGTTCATCATCATTCGGAATTTCAGCACTGATATGTTTATCAACGTCTGTTGCATTTAATAATTTATTTTCATACTTTAAAACAAAAAGTAAATATGCATGTGGAAGTCCACTTTTTTGAAATTCAATTGTATATACATATAATATAATTTATCCGAAAACTTTTCCGCTCAATATATCGGCCAATATAGCTCGAAATTTGGCATAAAGTAGTCTTGATGTTGTATTGGGAATATCTAAACAAGTCGTTCCTGGAGGAAAATTTAAAAGAATTATTTTCAATTCCAGCCAATTTGGATTGCAAGTCACTGTAACGAATACATTTGGTCTGCCTATTTCTCGACTCATAGTCATAGAATCTTGAAATAATTTATGTATGTGTCTAGGACTACCTCTACGAGCAGAATGTAAAACAAACATGTTACCTAAACGTTCTTTATTTTCAATATTACTTGAATTATTTGGAGCATTGCGGCCTCCATGATCTACTAAGCCTTGATATCATTAAATTCGTAACTTTCCTTGATTATATCTCAAAAAATCTAATATTTTACTTTCTATAATGATAAATGCTTAAATTACAAATTATTGCGTTAATCGTCCACTGTATAAAATTGGATTAAATCCATTGTTTGGTCTATAAGCAAGACGATGAGAATATTATTGTAATGCAGTTAATCTTTTATCACTGTTAGGATTTTATTTTGAAAGAGGGCTCCATCCTAAGTCTCCTGAAGCGAAAAAAATAGGAAAAATCATTGGATCTAAATGAAATGGTAATTTACCTAAATATGTATAATATTTATCATTCGTTGAAGAATTTCTAGGAAAGACACGTAAATCAGTAGCCGATAGAACCTGTCCATCTTTGACAACAGTTAATGCCGCACATTCAGCAGTTCTTGATTCATTATAAACATGTTTGTTTAATTGAAGATTGCGAGTAAAGAATAAATTATACTCAGGAAATGTATTATTTTTTGACAATTAATGTAAATGTCTGTATTGAATTGTAAATGGATTTTCGTCCATAACTTTAGTCAAAATTTCCATATATTCAATTACTAAATTCTTATTATTTTTTAATCTTTCTTGAATATCTGCATAATTGTCATAAGTATAAATTTGCCTAAGTTGAGAATTGTTTCTATCTTTTTTACTTCAATACTATTTTGTGAAGTATGAGACACTTAACCTTGAATCTTCAAATTATAAACTCTTTTTTTATATTCGCTTATTACATTGCCATTAAAACTTACAAAAGAAAATATACTATTGCAATAACTAATCAACTCCTTAAATTTTCTATTATTTAACAGATTTTTTAATTCTTCATTGTATTCTTTTATAGGTGGGATTTGAATTTTGCCTTTATGACAACTTTTTTTAGAAATTTCTATTAACCAAGACATATCAGAACGAAATGGACATATTTTCATGTCTCCTAAATCAGAATAATTCACATTCTTTGGACATATTTTTTTGATTTGTTGAATTATTCTTCTTCTGTTAATCCTAATTTCTGTCATATTTTTAACTTTATCTATTCAATTAAATTTTTGGTTCAATTGCTCATTTTTTTCCCAACCTGTCCTTATTCATTTGACCGATGTTGTCCCTTTTTCTTTTTTTTCCCAACCTTTCATCATTCAATAACCTTATCCTTTACTCTTTTTTCTATAACCTTCATTCGTGGATGTTATCAACCATATTCTTTGCTCTTTTTTTCCAACTTTTCTTCTTCAACCTCTTTTTCTGCATGTTATCAGCCTTGTTGTTTACTCTTCTCTTCTTCAACCTTTTCTCTTGCATATTATCAGCCTTATCCTTTGCCTTTCTTTCCCAACCTTTCATCATTCATGTTATTAACCCTATATTTTGCTCTCTTTTTCTCCAACCTTTCTTAGTGGATGTTATCAACCATATCCTTTATCCTTTTTTTCTCCAGTCTATCTTCTTATATGTTATCAACCATATTCTTTGCTCTATTTTTTCGAACCTTTCCTTATTCATTTGATTGACAGTATCCTTTTCTCTTTTTTTCTCCAGCCTTTCCACGTTCATATTAGCGATACTATTGTATGCTTTCTTTTTTAATAAACGTAAATCATTCATACTCTCTACTCTGTTACATTTTTGTTATCAAACGATATTCTGTCATATTATTTACACGATCTAATTTTCATTTTTTCTCCAACGCTGTATGATTCAGATTGGCTACATGTCTTCGTTCATTAATTGAAAGTTTATTTTTCGTGTAATATAATTGATTAGAATATCTTTTATAATCCGCTTTAAAAAAGGTATTACAGCATTCTATAATATCAGAATGCCATCTACCTATAATTACAGACAATAGAAGTATTAATTTATTTCTACTTTGTGCTCCAAAGTTCCTCGGCAGATCGAATCCATTTTGATAAACTTCTATACGAACATTATATATACTAATAAATTTTTGTAATTCTACTTCCCACCAAAAACTCCATCTCTTAAAATGTAGGGTAGATGTATTGTTTGTGACCAGTGCTCCGGTTTTCAACATCTAACATAGATTTAATCATTTAAAAAGATTTAACTGTTGAATTCCTTACCACTTTGGCAGTAACATCATTCTTAAGTACTTTAGATTGTATAATAATGAAGGTACACTTAGTTCAGTGTATTTTGACAGAAAAAATACTTTTAGTTTGAGGAGATCGAGTTGGACCGCCATAGCGCGCGCATGGAAGGAAAGGGTCGGGTTCATCTTTACGAATAAAATGAAAGTATTTAAGTAGTATTTGAGGAAAGAGTAGGAAAAATAAAAGGAGGGAGTTTGAAGGAAGCTGTGGAAGTGTTATCTCAGAGAGGGAAAACAAAGAAAAGGTGTAAAAAGTTAAAGTGAGTGAAGCTGATATTTTGAGGTTAGAATGGTCAACAGTATGGAAAGCTACAAACCGAGGACCATAGCTACAGAGGGAGTAACAAAGACGCGAAGTGATAGGGCAGTAAAAGGTGCTATGAAGAAGGAAAAAGACATTATGAAGAGGTTCTTAAAAGAGAAGGATGTTTTTGCACCCAGCAAGAAAATGGCAAGGTCACCAGTAAAAGATACAGAGCTCGGGCAAGATTATACGGAAGATGGGGAAATAAAAGAAATAAACGAAGGCCTAATTCACAGGGAGGGAGAGTGTAGAACGTCGCAGGCGAGCGGGAGCATGGCGCCAACTATTCGTCACGGAGAGATACTCTTAGAAGAGAGAAACGGTAAACGAGACGGAATGAAAACGGACAATCAAATTCCGGGCTACTTGGAGGAAGAAATAAATAGGCTTAGGAGGGAGTTGGAAATAATGAAAGAGACCTGCAAAAGAGAAGAGAAGGAAAACGAGCAGAGCAACAATGCATGGAAGATTGTGGTGGAGAGTATGAGGGAAAAAATGAGTGAGATAAATAGATGGTGGGAAGAAATAACAAACATAAAAGAGTATGTGGCCAGAAAAGTGAATAAGCTGGAAAGGTATCTACAGGATACAGATCTGGGAGCAGAAACGGAGAAGAATAAGATTTAGAAAATAATAATAATGAGGCTGATAGTGTGGAGTAGAAACAAAATAGGCAGACATGAAGGGAGTACTTGAAAGAGATACCTGATGCGTTAGATCAAGAAGAAAATGAATGGGAAAGGAAAGAACGCTTTAGCAGGAAAAATAATATATTTGTAAAACGTGTAAGAACTATAGGAAAAAGGATAAAGGAAGAGATATACGGAATCATGAAGGAGAAAATGAATATCCCAATTTATATAAGGAAAATAAGACCGGTAGGACGGGGTCTAGTAGCTATATCGAGAACCGAGGGCGAATCGGGAAATATATAGGTTATCAAAAATGAACGCGAATGAAATAAAATAGTTTTAATAATTACGGAAAATCGAATTAATGCGTAAAATGTAGAATATTCGAATGTAAGATAAATTAGGTAAACATAAATACAAATAAGACTAAAATGTAATTAAGGGGTAACACCAGTCTAAAATTTTCAAAAAATCGATTGTTTTTTTTGGCTTAAACGATACTTTGGACCCTTAAAAATCATATCCAATATGTTTTATACAGAAATAAAATTTGTAAGTGGTCCAATTCTCGATTTTACCGCAGCGCCTCGGAGCGCGCCGTGACGGCTGAATCAGCCACCACGGCGCGCTCTGATTTATCGACTATGTAGTGCTCCTACCTGTCCAAATTCTATTGCTTATGGTCATTGTGGTTCCTCAGAAGTCCACCAGGGTGTACTAACACCGAATAGAAGTGTGTGTTTGTGTGTTTGTGTGTGTGCGTGCGTGTGTGCGTGCGTGTGTGTGTGTGTCTGTGTGCGTGTGTGTGTGTGTGTGTGTGTGTGTGTGTGTGTGTGTGTGTGTGTCTGTGTGTGTGTGTGTGTCTGTGTGTGTGTGTGTGTGTCTGTGTGTGTGTGTGTGTGTGTGTGTGTGTTTGAGTGTGTGAACTAGTACAGCCGCCAAGCGACGCCGTGCAGACGCTTTATTTTCTTTCCGTATATTTTCGTTCAAATATTAATAACGTGTTTTGTTATTGTAAAAGTTTTCAAATAAACAATTTGAGTTCGAGAAAAGTCGTGTATTGTGACAAAAAAACCGGTCAAGGATGAAGGAGTAGTGCAAAAAGACCGAGAATATCAAACCGACGGCCGCAAAACCGTTACGATCTGGAGAAGCCAAGCCTGGAGAACGTTAGTACATCGGCTAAAAAATTATCAGATGTAAACTTCGATGATCTTGAAGTAAATGAAGGTTTCGGTTACCGAATACTGAATTTTGTAGCAGTGTTCTCCGCGATATCGCAAGCTCTTGTATGTAAAAAATGCAAATCCGATGTAACGTTCACCGAAACTGGAAAGCGAGGCTTGGGTTTCCAAATTGTGATTTCCTGTAAAAACTGTGATCAGATTACTATTCCTAGTTGTCCATTTATTGAGAAAGGATATGATATTAATCGCAGAATTGTTTTTGCCATGCGATTACTAGGAATAGGATTCAATGGCATTATAAAGTTTTACGCTTTCATGGATCTCCCGCGGTCAATTTTTAAATCGTTTTACGATACAGTTGTTAAGAAAATTTCCATTGAAGCAGAAGCTGTTTATGAGCTCAGTATGAAAACTGCAGATAAAATAGAACGAGAAAAAACTGACGATCCAAATGGCATTACTGTATCTGGTGATGGTTCGTGGAGGTAGCGTGGGTTTTCATCTCTTTACGGGTTTGTTTCACTTATCGGCTGGTATACTGGCAAAGTAGTCGATGTTTTGGTGAAATCTAAATATTGCAAAGCTTGCGAATTTTGGAAAACCAAAACTGACACTATCGAGTTCAAGGAGTGGAGTCAAACGAACAAAGATGAATGCCAAGCGAACCACGTCGACTCCGCAGGAAAGATGGAAGTGGACGCCGTCATTCAAATGTTCCAGCGCTCAGAATCTTTGCACAATTTGAAGTACGCTAATTACGTGGGCGACGGAAATTCAAAAACCTTCAAAGGAATCATAGATTCTGAGCCCTACGAAAACTTCACCGTAAAAAAAAAGAGAAGGCGGCTTCACACAAAATAGAAACGAAAGTTTCAATGCGACTGTCTGGTCTATGGCTCCAAAATCTTTCTCTAGTGGCAAACACGTGCTCGATACCGCAGTATATATTGCTGAGGTATCTACAACGATGGCCTTTCAAGTGTCATGAAGCTGATGCAACACTTGGGCTTGACAATCGGACCGAACTGCTATAATTTCTGCGTGGAGGCGGACGCGCGTCGCATCAAGTTTTCCGAGAGATCCCTAACAGACGATGCCAGAGAGGCCCGGATGTCCTTAAAATCAGTCAGGAAGGAAGAGGAGGAGTCAGACATTAATAGAGATGGCCAAATGTACGGTGCAGGCATCGCAGATTAGAGGTATACAAAAATTTCAAGGATTTAAATGCTCCGAAAACTTTAAATGCGTTTTTCTCGAAACGGGTTTTTTCAAACTGGGCGCACTCATAGCTTCAACACCATTGCATGGATCGACTTGCAATTTTGACAGTAGCTTCACAAATATATCTCCATCGAAGTACGTAGCCGTTTTTTGATATTTTGAAAATTACTTGTTTGCACAGTTTCTACAAAAATTGGAATAAAAAAAAAATCCTACGTACTTCGATAGCTATTAGTATGTAGCTTCAGAAAATGTTTGATTTTTTGTTCCAGCGCTCACGGTTTTCGAGGAATTGCTGGGCCCGGGAAACACCTTCAAAAAAATCTTTTTCCGCAGATCTGTTGTAGCGCCGCCATTTTGTACAAAAATCATAATAAAAAATTTTGTTTCATACATCAATATGTGTTAAATGAACCATCTAAATATGAATACTATACCTTTTCCCATAATCCCAGAATAAATTGTCAAAATTAGGCCTTTTTTGCGGCCTCTAGAGTGGTGTTATCCCTTAAAATGTAAAAATGTAAATAAATTGTAAAACAGAGAGATATTTAAAAAAGCAAAGTTATTAAATATGTATTTATGTAAATAGTGTATAAGACAAAAATGCACAGAAAGCAGGTTGTAAAGAGATGTAAAAATCTATACTTGGAAATATACTACTACTAAAATATTCAGAATAAATTAAAAAATTTCAAAGAAAACAGCAATTTTATAGAAAATTAGGGGTGGCCAGAAGTGGTACAACAAAAACGTTAATATACCAGTTTTAGTCATGGTTCACCAGTCATAAAAATACATCAGATTTACTTTTTACATTATTATTTTAAGTTTTGTAAGTTTAAGAAATAGATAATATGATTTCAAAATACGTTTTCATCATTCATCAAAAGTTCATTCATCAAAATTTCTCCGAATTAAATAAATTTTAATGTAGAAACGCATTTTGTAGAATTGTGAAGAAATGAAAAACTGTTCTAAGAAAGAAAAGTGATCATTTTAACGATTTTTAGAATAATAAACTACTTTTACGTATATTTGTACTTTAGCATGCAAAATATATATAATTTAATATTTTAAAGGAGATTATATCCAAACAGTTACAAGAACGAACCGTTTTATTGATAAATTTATCTGTTTTAATTGGTAATAATTGATAATACGAAAATATTTTCATAGTAAACATCATTTTCGATAGTGGCTAAAACAGGTACATCTGATATGATAAATAAGATATACAGCATTAACATTATAATTATTTACGCAATTTTTCTAAGAATACATAACCCAAAAGATCATAAAACTTGCAAGATTTATTATCGCATATTGAAACACTCTAAGCAGTATTATTGATAAATTAATCCCATTTACAAACTCAAGATTTTCGTAGTAAATACATAATTTTACCAAAAATATGATATTAAATTATCAATTAGTCATACTAAATGGATTTGAAGTTTAAAGAAAATGAAGTTTGTCGACATACTTGTGTTCTTACGCTATATTTATTATATTCGTAATAGTGATTCAAACGAATATACAATATGTTCGGCTTCGTATTTTGTAACATGGCTTTCATGAATTTGAAAATCAGAAATCACTGCATTTGTAACATGGGGGTTACTATGGCTTATTACTGTCTCGACACTTTACCAAATTTTCTAACTTAATGGGCGCCAGGTAAAGCGCGGCTAGCTCGGCACGAGCCCTTCCCCAGAGGAAGTTCCGTGAAGAGGAAAAATCAGGAATTTATAGATTTTTAATAAGCACTCACAATTTTCACTTTAAATATACTCAAACTTTATTTCTTATCGTCGGGTAATACTACCGGTCGCAAGTTACAATTTCTCTTATAGCTAATTCGTCTATCTAACTAACATGGCTACGCTAGCCTTATCACGCGTCCCTCGCGACGACCAACTCACCACGTCTCTCGAGTTTCCGAGTCGCGCGAATTTCCCCACCCTAATACTTGAGTTAAATACTGGTCCGACCCGCACGGATTTTACATACCGGTGTCACACCACCACGGAGTTATTCTCCCAAGAACCCCGAGCACATGGCGGCGATGTACGACAATTATTAATAAATTTCACTTGCAAGTGCCGAGGGAAGCTCGGCAATTACAGTCCACTCACCGTGGTTAGTCGGGCGCGTCTGCGATGTTCTTCCTCGCAGGTCACAGGTCGCCGGTTAATTTAGCCCAATCTATAGCTCTCCGGGATTATGTCTACGTCAATGTCTCTCCACGCGGTCTCAATGCTCGAACGGCAGGCAAAACTTTATCACGACTATCTATGCTGAAGGCCGGGCAGTCAATGCCCAAAATCGGATAGGGCGGAAATCTCTTCCAAAATTTTGGCTTTTCTTCTCGCGCAACTTCAGCTCAAACTCTTGTTGCTTCCGCCCTTTCCTTTACGGTGATTGGCCTTGATTTTCCCTAGATGAAAAAATCAAGGCCAAGTCAGCGGTGATTTGAGTCGCTACTTCTCATTGGCTCGCTCCGCGAATGCCGCCCTGTTTACGCAGCGCGGGCAATTATGAATTGCTAGATATACACGCGCGGGCAACCCGGCGTGTATATCTATATCGGCCGCTTTCGGTTTTATCGCTGCCGGACCAACACAGTTGGCAGCGGCGACGTGCGCGCGTCGGCCTACGCTAGGAGAGGCCGGCAGCTTCATGCGGCTCGCGGCGCGGCGGCTGCTAGCTCTCCCCTCTGCCGACAGCCGTGTCGGTATATCTCTCTCTCTCTCTCTATCTCTCTCGTGGCTACAGCCGAGATGGTGTGCCTCGAGGAAGCCGCCGCTGCCGCTGTGAATCCTCTCTCCTCCCGCGTCAGCGTGCATCGGAAGAGAGGGCGGCCGCGCGCGCGTGTGTGTATGTGTGTGCGCGGGCAGCGGCTCATCATCCTCGAGAGGCGAGGAAGAAAGAGCAAGCGAGAGAGAGAGAGGGTCGCGCGTACAGCGTGCAGTGATGTTGGTGTTGTGCCTGTGTGTGTGTAGACTCGTCGCCTTTGCTCGCTCCGAGCAGTCGTCGCTGCGGCGATCAGCTGGTGCCGCTGGTATGGGTGTGTGCGTGTGTGTGCCGGTCTGCGGCCTTCCTCGGTCGCGACTCCTTATCCTCATTCCCTCAACAAATAATAACAATCCCCCCATTAATAACAATACTAATTAAATGTGAGAAATGCTCGGCTCTGGTGACGGGTGACTGGGTCGCGATTGACTGCCCGTATTTAATATTATTGGGACGTGAAATACACGTCACAATTTTCAATAAATTTTTCGTTTGTAAATGAAATTACAAATGTGTTTATCCGATCAACTCATATTTTCGAAATTGTTCTTTTGAAATAAAACTTTTCGTGTAATGAAAAGGTGAACTAGTGCATATTTTTAGAAATTTAAGTATTTGTGTGCTATATGTCAAAACGTAAAATTGAAGATACAAAAGATGAAAAGTTATTGAAACACATAAAAAAGAATGAAATTTCATTACCGTGCACGAATTCCGAGTTTCTACGTAAGAAAGTTCATATTGGAGATAAAATCGTGTAAGTAAATTATTTATTATACATGAACTTATTTAAATCAATTATTCTCTAACGAATAAAGCTACCGAATTCATTAATTTATTGACTTAAACATTATTCTTGTACACACGTTGTGTTATATGCTATCAGAAATACTTAATTACTATTAGAATAACTTAACCTTCAAGATAGAAAATATATCTTTTTGTATTACAAATTGAATCATTACACTAAATAAATATGTAATCTCTCAAATACTTATATTGGCTTAAATCCAAAGGTGCAAAATCATATTAATACGTAGGAAGCTTAAGATTACAATTATTACATAATTTTATATAAATTCTCTCATATATTAGATTTATTGTTGGTTACGTTGGCACAATCAATCCTACAGTCATTATAAAATCAAAAGCATCACACAAAGAACACAAAATTTACAAGTTTATTTTAAATAATAACGAAGGACACCGAGTTCAATGTAATTTATTATTATTATTACAGTGGCCAGCCATTAATGGTTAGCAGTGATAATGCTTGAATGACCGCAGCTCCTATATCCGCTGTGATTATGTTCGCATCATCACCGTAGCCACCATTCATGGTTGATGGGACTATATAGTCCATAGCCTTGTTCATACAATCACACCATTTCTCTCTATTTTTTGCAAGGTTAATCCAGTTTTCCTCATAGTATCCTATTTCTCGCAAGTCGACCCTGACATTGTATTCCCACCTTCGCCTTGGCCTACCCGCAAGCCTTGTGCCTTCTGGTGTTTCTACTAGTACTCTAAGTGCTGTCCTATCTTATTCCATCCTCGCTACATGCTCGGCCCATCCCAGTCTTCGAGATTTTATAACTCTAGTAATATCTTTTTTCCGTATAACTCGTTTATTTCCCTATTGTGTAACATTCTCCATTCTCTGGCTAACTCATCATGTTCTCAAATACTTTGAACCTATTCTCCTCCCGCTTAGTTAGTGCACATGTTTCGCATGTGTATAGGACTACTGGCATAATATTTTTCATATATATCTCTAATTTTGTCTTCCGTAATAGTAGTCGCGATTTTAATAATTTGCCCACCGTATAAAGACATGCATTTGTGGAGTACAGTATTTTCTTAATTTCATAATGCTTCTCAATTTTAGACTCAATTACAGTGCCGAGGTATTTAAAGTCTTCCACTATTAAAGGTTTTGTCTAATACCTGCAGGTCGCTATACTCATTCAGTCTCGTTAGTAGTACGTTGGACAATATCTTATAACATGTACATATCAGAGAAATACCCCTGTAATTATTGCAATTGGTTTTATCCCCGTTCTTCTGAATTAGGATTACGACTGAGTCTCTCCATTCCCATGGCATAATTTCCCATTTCCATATGGCACGTATAAGAGTGTGAATTATTTCAATAAGTGGTCTTCCCCCCTCTTTAAATAGTTTTGCTCGTAATTGATCTACTCCCGGGGATCTGAAATTTTTTAGCTTTCTGACTGCTGCGTGTATTTCGTTAAAGGTCGCTTGCTCGATGTGTGGATTCGCAGTGTGGATTTCGCTGAAGTCCGAGACGGATTGTTGTTCTTGTACATTTATGAGCTCATCAAATTAGCTTCTTCACCTGCTTAGTATCCCTGCTGTATGGGTTACTAGGTTCCCTTGTTCGTCCCTTAGAAAATCGGAATTGTACTTTGTTCCTTTCCTGATTCTTATTATTACAATAAGAGCGGAGCACTTTTTTGTTAATTTTTATTTTATTTTTTTTTATGGAAATCCAATCAGGTTTTTAACAGATATTAGAAATAATTTTTCAAAATACCGATTCGAACTCCATCAAAAAATAACAAAAAAAATTTAACGAAAAAGTGCTTACTCTTATTGTAATACATGTCAAAAGAAGTGCGAGGAACAAAGTTTCTTTAATAAATATGGTATTGAAAATAATGATTTATTGTGACGTGTAGGATCAAGATTTTAAAGTGTTATCACGGTAAAATTTAAGATATCATTGTATATTGATGGCATACAAATTTTCAGAATGATTGCTTTTAAACATAAAATGTTTTTTGGACTCATAAAAGATAAATCTTTATTTGGGTTTAACCCAGGCCTGCCCCTTCAACTGTTTCTACTTGTAATGTTTGTTTAATTAGTTCAAAGCAGTACTAATTTGTAACATGCTAATTAAAATTTAAAGCGTTTAACTTTTGTAAAACTATTCATGGTCACATATTTTAAAATCCTTTCTATAAAAAGTTGAATGCTCGTGAAAATCATATTATTTTTAGTAACAACATAAGAAAAAACTAAAACTTGTTATACTACTACCGAAACATTTTTCAAAATTACTATCGATTACCGATATAATCAGCTTGATGGTTCGTATATATAGTACAATCCCTGTTTTACTAACGTTGTAAGTAATCATATGTTTTAGTGTTTATTCTTTAGTGAAGATATTTTTATTCGACAATGTCACAGTGAATAGTGGATACAAAAGTGTATTATAACAAACTTATTTGATCAAATAAGTATCCTGGTTTATATAAGTACTCTAATTGTAAGTAAATGAATGCATTACTTTGTGTTAATTTTTTTCAGTATAATCAGAATACAAGGAAGAAATAAACAGAGTTCAAAAACACATTCTTCTAAAAACAGTTCTCAATACCAAGACATTTTACTCAAGAAATTACTAAAAAGGTAAGTATGATGGCATTTGTAAATAATTCATACTTTGAACTGAATGTAGTTTATTACTTATACTTATATGGCATCAATTTTTTTGGTTATATATAAAAGTTTGTAATATGACATTTTATATCATAATAGTTACTTCAGTGAATACAAAAATTATAGAAATCATTCTGGTATGCGACTGAAATATATCTTGATATTAATACAATTTATCTTCAATACGATATTACTCAGCTTTGTTATATTAGATCATGCGCGCAGCGTCCTGATTAGCCAAGTGTATAAAATTAAGTCTACCAGGGCTCAAATTACTCTATATTCATCCCTTTAGTGGATGATGATATTTAGAATACCCTAAAGTATAATTAACACGTTGCATTATAAGATGAATTACAAAATAAGAGAATTTTCTATTGTTTTTTGTTTTTAGATATGGTAAAATGCTTCAGACAATTGTGCCAGAGAAAAATAAAAAAAAACTGTATAGAATCACTCACTAATGATACATATTACAAGTAAATTCAAACTCGTTAAACCTAATTTCATGAACATAGGTGGTCTTGGTAAAAAATCATATTTACAATATAATTTATAATAAATTCTTTTTAAGTAGCTAAAAGTGAAAATAAAATCTAATTTAGGTATAAAACCTCCTTAAATAATAAGTTTATTTATAAAAACTTATTGTATATTTTTATTTTCAAAATTTAATGTCTATGCTCAATTAAAAAGCTGTATTGCTCGTTTGTTGTTTATTTATTTATTTATTAAAATAAATAGTCCTTTATATAAAAATATGTTGTAAATATTAATTTATTTAAAACTCTAAAAAAAATTCGGAACTCTTAGTCTTTATCGCTATCTTCATCAATGATGGGTTCGAAGTCTTGATAATTGAAAACGTTATTTAATAGTTCTGCGGGACTAATAATTTTTTAAAGGTACCTCGTAAATTCAAGAAAGTAAATTATCGATTCTACATGTAAACAGCAACCTATTTTTCAAAGGTGATTTGCATATTCACAGCAATGGCCCAATATTGCAGATGCACCACAGAATTAGGCTCATACTTGATGAAGCATTTGTAAGTTTTTCAATTTACGCGGCGTGATCGAATGTTGAATTGAACAATGTTAGGAGTTTCTGTCACATAGTTTAGATTAATATTCCCACTGTCATCATAAATCTCTGCCAAATAAGAGACTGCCTGAGACATCTGATATGTGCCCGCAAAGAACAGTTTTAACTGTTTTTCAGTTATTTCTGGAAAATCCAATAAAACCGCGAAGATCGTTGTTGAAGCTCAGATTTTCTTCTAGATCATCTTTTTTCTTCGACTTCTTAGGCTACCGTATTAACGTTTTCAGTGTGAGCTGTCATGTTTTCTACAATTTCATCACCTATATCTAGGTGTTATTTAAGTAGCAGGCAATTTTACACAATCATCCTACAATAAGGTAAAAGTTTGTTATCCAATTGTTGTGGAGTAATCTAAACTTTTTCCCAATTATACCATGCACTGCTTTGACGGGCCAACAAATTTTTGTCACGTTACGTGATTGATTGGATTCTTCAGTGGTCAATTGTTTCCGTTTATCTTTCAATGCTGGCATGAGAACTTCATATCCACTTTCTTCTAAAACAAAACCTTTACATCTATGAATCTTCGATCAAGAATAAGTATATCTTTTCGTTGCAATAATTTTTGCAATCCATTTGGATCAGATAATAATATTTTGAGAATTTCAGCATCATTTTGCGTAGCATAGAAAGGTCCCGCTACAGCAACAATAAAACCATTGGTGGTGCAAACAGCAAATGGTTTACATAGTGGTAATTTTTTTTGTCCCGAATATGATTTTGTTTGATATGAATTATTTGAGCTTTTCCATGGCTAATATATGTGCCATCATATTTTTTTTTTTTTTTTTTATTTAATGTCGCCATGTTTGTGCTCCCATGTGGTGCTAATCGACGACGGGGGTCTGCGGTGTGTTTGTAAACAAAGCACATGTAATTTTTACAGAGGTGCTTGTATCAATCGGCAGAGACTAGGATTCGAACCCGGGTCACCGGCGTGGGAATCCGACACTCTACCGACTGAGCCGCCGCAGGCCCCATGTGCCATCATATATTAGCGTTTATCTATTGTTAATATTGTGTAATTTATCAGATAGCTGTGTAATTTTCAATTAAAAAATTTCTTGAATAAACCGAAAATCCAAATTCACTTGGTAAAATATCCTTTTCAAATGCTGCAATTATGGATTTAAAATGTTCAGATACTGTTTGAGGTTGATAACACCTTAGATTGCACTTATCAATTCATTTGAGTTACCAGTTCTCAATATAAACATAAAAATCACAAAAGCTTGACTTACGTTTCGATTTTTAGACTTTCTATAAAGAATTTTTATAGCTACTAAAATATAAGTCATGGTTCTGCCTTCATAATTAGGAATTTATAAAAACTTTAATTCTACGTGTCCTAATGCATAGGTAATACTATGCTACATAATTTACTTACAACTATAAAAAGCAGAGTTGAACAAATCCACAAGTATCAGGAACATGGTCTCTGTGTAAAATACTTTTGAGCCTTCGGAAATACTAAAAATAATTTTTAATATTTAAAACAAAGCAACTGCTCAATAGTTTTGACAATCAATAAATCTAAGGTAATCTGCACTTTTCAAATGTATAAATTTCTTGACAATAACAAAAAGTCAATGACATTAAATATATTTCTCTCATATAAAAATGAAGATTACCTAATTATAAATAAATAAGCAGGTAAAAGATAACTTATCTGATAAACAGCAGCAGATTTTCCTTTAGTGAAGTCCTGCAGTGCCCAGTGAATATTTATTTACTTTGAATTTTGATCAACATAACCTCATTTGATTCTGGACAAAATTGCGATCGGCCGGTCAGTAAGGGAAATTTCAAAAGAAATTCGGAACGAACCCATAGCCAACCTCGCGGCATGAGCATCCCTCGCACGCACAAGCGATTCCCGCGCGCCCTAGAGGATCGCTTGAGTTCCCCTAGGGTATATATACTATACTAGCGTTCCCCGCGCGGAATAGCGGACCGCTAGCGTTCCTTCGTACCTTAGTGGACCGCTAGTGTTCCCCTCGTACCCGAGCGAAACACGAGCATCCAAGGGGACCCGAGGTAACCCTCGGGCTAGAGGACTACGCGCAAGAGTTGCGCGAGGGCGGCCATGATACATGTCGGTACAACAGTCTGCCTTGGCTACTTTCGGGCACTGCGCGTGTAACACGAGGAGGCAAGCAAACTCGCGTTAATTTTTCGTGTCCTCGGCAGCACTCGGATCGCGAGCAACTATTGGCCTTGACAGAGGCGAGTTCACCTGTGTTCAAAGGTAATCAGGGGAACACGGGTGATTTTAAAAAACTTTTGAACAGATTTAACTGTTCATGCGCGTGCGAGTAAACTACTCGCATCTACTTCAGCCCGCTGGTATCGCGAGTCGCTGCATGTATCTGGATTTTTGCGCGCGTTCACGATGGCCCCTAGGATGCAAGCAAATTTTCCATATACTCGTCCAATGCCAGTGCCAATGCTAGTGCATGGATGTAACTTCCGAGTTACACTTGCGATACCCGTGGGTCCGAGATGCAACCAAAAATTTGCCTTGTTCGCTCGCTACTCTGAATGCACTGTTATACACGCAAACGTAATGTTTAGATTAAACTGTTATATTTCAGAAAGATATATCAATTTAAAATTAATTTATAGCAACAAAGAAATTCATATTGGAGCAATTAATTTAGTTTGAGGAAGCTAAGTGCCGATGAATTGGCATCGGTTTTTAGACTTTCAAGTAGAAAATGTGAGTATTAATGTCACGTTTTTCTTCAAGAAGCTGAATTATAATATTTTGACCCTTTCAGACCCCGATTTCATTAAAATGCACGCACTGGAAAAATAATTATTTATCGATCTGAACGGTTTTTTAATCTATACTTGATGGATCCCAATTGACATACTGCCAAGGAGAGTCCAAGGCCTTTGGGTTACGGATTCAGCAGAGGCTTTGGGAGGTGTTTTCTGGTGCCTAAAAATAATTCCCTTTATCCGTAGTTTTGTTCCATGGGCCTTTATTTTCGAGATGTAAACTATTTAACCCTAAATATGCATTATATAAGTGAAAAAAGCTACCTCATCTTTTGGCCATAACTCTGTCCCTTTTCATAATAAAAAATGTACTTGAAAAGCAAATACAAGTAGACGAACGGAACGTTAAACAATATTAAATTTTTTTAAAGTTATGAACAATTGAAAATGATGAATAAAAATGAGTGAAAATCCACCAGATTTGATGAGCTGAAAATCCTCGAATTTTCATGAGTTTTTATTCATCATTTTCAATTGTTCATAGCTTTAAAATAATTAAATATCTTTTTATGTTCCAATATTGAAATTAAAGCTCTCTTTGTCTACTTTCATTTACTGTTTGGGTTTATTTCTTTTCTGAAAAGATTCAGAGTTAGGGCCAAAAGAAGAAGTAGAAGAAGAAGAAGAAGCTTTTTCACAAAATTACAAGAAAAATTACAGAAATGCCAATTTTGGCAATTAAACATGATTTATTTAGATAACTAGATCGTTAGACTTTCGAAACAAAAAACGTATTTTCTATTTAATAAATTATAATATTTGTATTTTCAATTTTCATATTAGAAAAAATAATAAACCTGATAATACAAAAACAAAAGAATAATAATACTTTATAAATAAACTTTGTAGATGTCGAATGTTATGCATTTATAAATTAATGAATTGCGAAGATTCGATACGATCAACGGTATAATGAAAAATATACATTCTCTTAACTATTTGTCACTTAAATTTCGTATTCGTTAAGAAAAAAATACGGGAGGAAGTTTATTATCTTTAAATTTGTATCAAACCCTTTGTCATGCCTGGAATCTGCAACATATGTCATTGTGTATACACTGACGCAAAGGGTTTCCAATATTTTTACTGAATACATATTTAATGTAAATATAGTGACTTACAGCAAGTTTCATTCCATTAATGACTACGTTGATTCTAATAAGCACTAATTTATCTATTACAGAAATGTTACACCGTATTTTTAAATCAATTTTCGTGATTTCACGTATTGCAAAAGTATCAAAATTATCTATAAAAATCATGTCTTACAGATATTTTTAGAAATTTTTCCGTATTTCGTATTGGTGACTATTTCGACAACTTCGCAATGCCTTCTTCAAATAGGTGACAGATAGCATTATTAACAAGCTCAGTGTTTGCCACTGCAGCACCGTTTGTCTTCACTAATTTACCTAAAATATGCAGAGAACTTTTGGATGGTAACAAATATAAGTCTTGATGTTGAATCGATATACGTATTTCATCGCTGTTGTTGAACGATAGCGATGTATAAGGTTGATGCGCATGAATCTCACAGTGCGCAATCGATTCATCAAATACAACTGGGGTTTGTACACTAAGAACATCCTCCATCTTTTTGAGGTATCCAATGACAACAGAAAATAAATATACACGTTATTTTTTCAGTTTTATCACCTTTTTTGTACGATACCCTTTTACCTTGACGCTTTTTGCAGTGACTACTCTCAGACCGAGACTTTGTAGAAACTGAGTGTCTGACGACATGATGAACTGTTAATATACCTTTTTTCCGACTTAGCGTTAAAAATAATACCCATTATGAAGGAACCTTCTTTAAATGTAAACGAATCGTTACTACTTAACAGATATAGGTAAGTATATAATTTGTTTAGGAACCTCGATTTTTTTTGTACCCTGGAGGTACTGCAGGAAAACATTCATGGATCGTATACACTTTTCTCTGATTGATATATGCTCCGGACGTAATATTACATTCAACTCGTAGAGCGTTTACTTTTAGAATGGCTACAGGCACGTCAGAGTTGTGACTTATATAAGGTTTCAGAAGACTTTGAGTAAAACCTAGTAGACGAACAATACAATCACTTGATCAGAAATCTATTTCATGACTACTGGTAATAATACTACGTAATGTATTATTATTCGGTTTAATACTAATTTTAATGTTTTTTTGGTCTAGAACACTTTGTAAAGTACACATCCAATGTCTTCTATTTCATAGCTACCTGTAGGCAGTTCAATGACCTCTTGACCAACATAAAATTTATTACAATTATACTATACGTTTGGTATAGAATTGAAAGTAAGTAACTCAACCAAACCAAGAACGTACATTTTATCAGAGTCGAGTTCTATTGGGGGAAAATAATGAGTTTCAAGAATTGAAGAAGTCTCTGATAGGCTAAGAGTCAGTGATTCAATCATGTTGAACGAATGCAAGAAAGTAATACTATTTTAGAGTGACTTCTTCTTATATAGACAGAAATTTTCTATTGAATTGAGCTGATTGCATACAAATTTGAGACAAAGGTGTCCGCATACAAAAGTGTAAAATTCTTGATATCTTCGATAATTGTACTTGATTTCAGCAGTTTTCCAGTAATTCATGAGATCTTCAGGAGGTTGTAAATCACCAAAACTGTCAAAGTACGTAATATTTTTACCAATTTTACGGTAAGCTACCCAGTGCGTGTCGGATCCACTCTTATCATCGAGGTTGATAATTGCTGATTCTCGGTAGCGACTACCACTCATAGGTAATGCATTTCTCGTAAATACTCCTCTAAAATTAGGTATTTTCGTTAAGAGTGCATACTTTTTTAAATCATGATCAGTTAGTGGTCGCCGTGGTAGTCTTACTTCAACAAAGTTTTTTTTTCTTCGCAAAACTTTTCACAACGTTTTTCAATTTTTTACATTTCTATTTTGTTTGAAACAAATACCGTAACCTTTTTGATGAGGTTTTAAGTATAGACCTTTACCCAGAGTCAACATTTCCATTTTTTTATTATGTCTTTTTTGCTCTTCCATTTGTCTTTTAGCAGCATTCGCTTTATTCACAGCTTGAGCGATACCAGCAGCTCCTCCTGCTAATGAACCTACAGCACTAAGACCTGCGAAAACAGGAATAAGTGCTGGAAGGAAGCATCCTACTTTAGGAACAGGTAATACACGTGGAATACTTATATTACGTTTTCCGCCAACATTCTTTATATGTTTACGAGCTGCCATTAGAGCATATTTAATGACAGTACGTTAATTATTACTAGGAACACAGTATTTTGCAGTTGTCTTTATTAAATTCTTCAAAGCTAACATTTTATTCTTAAGATTTTTTCTCCTCTTACCAAATCCCATACCGAACATGGATTTTACTTTCATGATGTTAGTAACAGCTAAAGCAGCTGCTTTCTCACGTAAATTAGCGTCGCTGGACTTTACTCGTTGCCACGCTTTCTCCGCTAAAACTCGATCGGCAACGTTTCTTGCTTGAATATTTTCACGATGCTTAGAGTAGGCTATATCGTGTTCTTTGCATGCAGCATCTAAAGGATTTATTCCAGGGTCTCCGCGAGCTAATCTCTCAGATAACTTAGTACCCGGTCCACAGTACTGATAACCTGGTATATGGAGTTCAATAGGTAGCTTATTTATCAATTTGTTTACCAAACCAGAACCCATATGAACGATCATAACTGTATGAAAGTTTCTTCATGACTGATGCAAAAGCTATAAATTTGAGTTTTTATAGCTACAGCCTTTAGTTGAGATCAAGTCTCGAAGCAAGATGGACTTTAAAGAACAATCACTAAAATTACCATTAATAAATTTTGATGTTCTTACAGAATCACCTCGTAAATGTTATAAACATAGAAACTTATTACCAAATAGCATTCGTGTCGTATTCTGTGGACCATCTAACTGTGGAAAAACTAACGCTTTATTATCTCTAATAATACATCCTAATGGTCTAAAGTTTGAAAATATTTATGTTTACTCAAAATCACTTAATCAACCAAAGTATAAATTTCTTGAGAAACTTATTGAACCTCTAGATGGTATTGAGTACTTAACTTTCAGAGAACATGATCTTGTAGTATCACATGATGAGGCTCGAACTAATTCTATCTTCATTTTTGATGATATAGCATGTAAAAGCAAGATAATGTAAGGCATTCTACTGCATGGATAGACATAAAAACGTTGACTGCTTCTACCTCTGTCAGTCTTATGCACAAGTGCCGAAACATCTAGTTCGTGATAACGTTAACTTTTTAGTAATTTTTCGTCAAGATGATATGAAGTTAAAGCACATTTATAATGATCATGTAAACACGGATATGTCATATCAAAAGTTTAAAGGCATTTGCTCAACTTGTTGGAATAACAATCATGGTTTTCTTGTTATCGACAAAGATCGAGATATTCATGATGGTCGATATAGAAAAGGATTTGATCAGTTTGTAATAAATACACAGTATACAGAGTAAATCAATTATTCAACTATGAGACTTTAAACTAGCAAGATGTTCGACTTAATCAACAAATTTCTGTACTCCGTGAAGTGGAGAAAGCTCGTAATGCTGTAAATACAGTTTATTGAAAGCCTATAAGCTGGATGCAGAGAAAGCTATAAATGAGTCATTTAAGAGATAACACCACTTTAGAGGCCGAAAAAAAGGCCTAATTTTGACAATTTATTCTGGGATTATGGGAAAAGGAATAGTATTCATATTTAGATGGTTCATTTAACACATATTGATGTATGAAACAAAATTTTTTTATTATGATTTTTGTACAAAATGGCGGCGCTACAGCAGATCTGCGGAAAAAGATTTTTTTGAAGGTGCTCCCCGGGCCCACCAATTCCTCGAAAACCGTGAGAGCTGGAACAAAAAACTAAAAATTTTCTGAAGCTACATACTAATAGCTATCGAAGTACGTAAGATTTTTTTTATTCCAATTTTTGTAGAAACTGTGCAAATAAGTAATTTTCAAAATATCAAAAAACGGCTACGTACTTCGATGAAGAATATATTTGAGAAGCTACTGTCAAAATTGCAAGTCGATCCATGCAATGGTGTTGAAGCTATGAGTGCGCCCAGTTTGAAAAAACCCGTTTCGAGAAAAACGCGTTTTAAGTTTTCGGAGCATTTAAATCCTTGAAATTTTTGTATACCTCTAATCTGCGATGCCTGCACCGTACATTTGGCCATCTCTATTAATGTCTGACTCCTCCTCTTCCTTCCTGACTGATTTTAAGTACATCCGGGCCTCTCTGGCATCGTCTGTTAGGGATCTCTCGGAAAACTTGATGCGACGCTCGTCCGCCTCCACGCAGAAATTATAGCAGTTCGGTCCGATTGTCAAGCCCAAGTGTTGCATCAGCTTCATGACACTTGAAAGGCCATCATTGTAGATAACTCAGCAATATATACTGCGGTATCGAGCACGTGTTTGCCACTAGAGAAAGATTTTGGAGCCATAGACCAGACAGTCACATTGAAACTTTCGTTGCTATTTTGTGTGAAGCCGCCTTCTTTTTTTTACGGTGAACTTTTCGAAGGGCTCAGAATCTATGATTCCTTTGAAGGTTTTTGAATTTCCGTCGCCGACGTAATTAGCGTACTTCAAATTGTGCAAAGATTCTGAGCGCTGGAACATTTGGATGACGGCGTCCACTTCCATCTTTCCTGCGGAGCCGACGTGGTTCGCTTGGCATTCATCTTTGTTCGTTTGACTCCACTCCTTGAACTCGATAGTGTCAGTTTTGGTTTTCCAAAATTCGCAAGCTCTGCAATATTTAGATTTCATGCAAAACATCGACTACTTTGCCAGTATACCAGCCGATAAGTGAAACAAACCCGTAAAGAGATGAAAAACAACGCTTCCTCCACGAACCGTCACCAGATACAGTAATGCCATTTGGATCGTCAATTTTTTCTCGTTCTTTTTTAGCTGCAGTTTGCATACTGAGCTTACAAACAGCTTCTGCTTCAATGGCAATTTTCTTAACAACTGTATCGTAAAACGATTTAAAAATTGACCGCGGGAGATCCATGAAAGCGTAAAACTTTATAATGCCATTGAATCCTATTCCTAGTAATCGCATGGCAAAAACAATTCTGCGATTAATACCATATCCTTTCTCAATAAATGGACAACTAGGAATAGTAATCTGATCACAGTTTTTACAGGAAATCACAATTTGGAAACCCAAACCTCGCTTTCCAGTTTCGGTGAACGTTACATCGGATTTGCATTTTTTACATACAAGAGCTTGCGATATCGCGGAGAACACTGCTACAAAATTCAGTATTCGGTAACCGAAACCTTCATTTACTTCAAGATCATCGAAGTTTACATCTGATAATTTTTTAGCCGATGTACTAACGTTCTCCAGGCTTGGCTTCTCCAGATCGTAACGGTTTTGCGGCCGTCGGTTTGATATTCTCGGTCTTTTTGCACTACTCCTTCATCCTTGACCGGTTTTTTTGTCACAATACACGACTTTTCTCGAACTCATATTGTTTATTTGAAAACTTTTACAATAACAAAACACGTTATTAATATTTGAACGAAAATATACGGAAAGAAAATAAAGCGTCTGCACGGCGTCGCTTGGCGGCTGTACTAGTTCACACACTCAAACACACGCACGCACGCACGCACGCACGAACGCACGCACGCACGCACGCACGCACGCGCACGCGCACACACACACACACACACACACACACACACTTCCATTCAGTGTTAGTACACCCTGGTGGACTTCTGAGGAACCACAATGACCATAAGCAATAGAATTTGGACAGGTAGGAGCACTACATAGTCGATAAATCAGAGCGCGCCGTGGTGGCTGATGCAGCCGTCACGGCGCGCTCCGAGGCGCTGCGGCAAAATCGAGAATTGGATCTCTTACAAATTTTATTTCTGTATAAAACCAATTGGATATGATTTTTAAGGGTCCAAAGTATCGTTCAAGCAAAAAAAAATCGATTTTTGGAAAATTTTAGACTGGTGTTACCCCTTAAACCAATCGTTAAACCGTTAGAGAAGTTAATTAATGTTACTGAAGCATCTGATCTTAAGATTATAATACAAAGAAGTTTATCACCTACTACTCTTAAAATGGAAAAAAAAAATTTAAATAATAGTAAAAAAGTACAAGATATTGATGATGATGAGAACATACAGTTGGTACAAAATACTGACTATAAAACTCTCTCTGAATCAGCTTTAAGTGACTCCGACTATAATGAACTTGAAAAGACAATAAAAAAGGATGATACTGAAGAATACCTTCAGTTACTAACTAATGGTCAAATAAATTCTCTAGATACAGCATATGGCTTACGTAGAATGCGTAATAATACGTTTAAGATTGGCAACACTCCCATATACTTTGAAAAAAATTATGTAGCAGTTGGTGATGTAAAATATGATAAGGATCCCGGACTCACTGAATTATTATTTAAAAAAGTTCCCAATGAAAATGTAATTACTGCTAAAGACTTGAGAGTATATGGTGAAATTTTGAAGAAAACAAATGCATATAAAAAATATTATGCAGATCATGAGTCTGTTCGCGAAACATCAAGTAAAAAGTATAATAATTATATAAGTAAATTGATTAATCCTGAAAGTAAATCTACAAGTGGTACAGGCTTACCTAATTTATTATATAAAATTGTACGAAAAGATAGTCATATGGATTATGTTTATTGGGATGATCTTAATGAGCTTGTAGATCGTCTTAAATTGCTCATAGCTGAAACATCAGCTGGTAATCAGAGTCATGTTAATGAGATTCAATCCATCATTGAAGAGCTGCGTGAAGTTGAAATTATTTATTAGTAAGAGTATTACAGACTTATACCTCAGTATCAAAATGAGTATCAACGTGTTCGGACGACAGCTGATTCACACAGATGTGACTCGAGGACCTCCAGGCTTAGGATTTAAATTGACCAGTGATGGACACTTTGATTTAGAAAATCGAAAATTGTGCAATGTGACTGATGCTACTGAACCAAATGATGTAATAAATTTGAAGGTTATGAGAGAGAGTGTTAAATCAGTATCTGAAAATATTATAAAAGAGTTGTCACAAACTGAAGTTTTTTATAGTGAGAAATTCAAAAGTATTGAGGCTAATATTTCTGAAAAACTGGAAAAGCTGTGACCCAAGCTATGAAATTGGTATTACTACAAAAGAGAATACCGAAAAATTTACAGACTGATCGAGGTAAAGAATTTTATAATAAAGATTTTCAAAATTTAATGCAAAGCTATAAGATAAAGCTTTATTCTATATACAGCAACCTTAAAGTATCGATTTGTGAACGTTTTAATCGTACACTTAAAAACAAAATGTGGAAACATTTTAGATTGCGTGGTAATTACAAGTGAATGGATGTTTTACAAGATTTAACTTTACAGTATAATAATTCTAAACATCGAACAATTGGTATGAAACCTGTAGAAGTAAATTCTTCTAAAGTTAATGATATTCTTAATCGTCTCATTGCTGAAAAACCACGTCGAAGTCTGTCTAAGAGGACAAAATTTAAGGTTAGTGGTAAAGATCGAGTTAGCAAGAACAAAGAAATTTTCGAGAAAGGTTATACTCCCAATGGGTCAACAGAAGTATTTACAGTCTCCAAAGTGCAAAATATAGTGCCGTATAGTTATCATTTGAAAGACTATCAAGATAAACCAATAGCTGGAGGATTTTATGAAGAGGAACTTCTCAAGACGAAGTACCCAGATATTTATTTAATTGAAAAAGTTTTGAAAAAACAAGGTAATAATGTTTACGTAAAATGGTTAGGTTTTGACAGTTCACACAATAGTTGGATAAATAAGAGTGATATGTAGTTGGATAAAGAAATTAAAATAAATATATATATATATATATATAAATAAATAGTTTTTTTATTTAATACCAATTTCCTTACATTTTTTCAAAAATATTGACATTATAACCCTATTAATTCTTTCAATTCTCATTCTAAAATGCTGTCGATCACGTGCTGCTTGCTCCCATTTCCCGCAGCGAGCCTTATGATATGCAAAACTCCATACATGTATCACATGAATTGTTGACTTCTCCTCAAACCGTACACGTTTTTTTTCTTCTGCAGAAACCATTCTTCTAGGACATACAAAATTAATGATTTCAAATTAAAATTTTGTAGAATATTATAATTACAATTTTAAGTTTTAATGGGTATATAAAATAAAAAAAAACTTACATTGTTTTAATTCTATAATGTCCCCATGCCAAAGTATCTGTGCTGTTCTCTTGAAGATATCTCTTATCGTCATAAGGACTAAGAGCGATTTTCAGCTGACTTATAGTCTCAACGTTGTGGAGACGAGATCTAATGGTATGTTGTTTCCGCCGTTGAATATATAAATTTTGTAAACAGTCTACATAATCATTGAATTCAATGGTCTACTTCACTACAGAAACTTTAATACCCTTTATCTTTTTTACACAATCTTGACCATCAACACGAGTGCTATACATTTTACTTCTTAAGCCAACAAATTCAGTAAGAATTTTACCATTACACTCATTCTTCATAAGTCTTCACAATTTCTTCACAATTTTTTTGTTCACACGTGGCATATCAAACACATTTTCAGCGGAATAATCTGAAGTATCAAATTTATGAATATTTTTTTCATATCGCTATAAAAATCATTACACTTGATTGCATAAATAAAGCTGTCAGTATCTGTATAGAGAAGTTTACAATCAGCTTTGTAAATTCTTCGCATATAATTATAGTGAAAATAATACATAAGTGTCTTAGAGAGATCTAGCACTGTCAACCCGATGTATATCGGTTTATTTAACAGTACCTCAGTTTTACGAAGCTGAATAGCTACCAAATTTTCATTGAATATAGCACTGCTATGGAAACTTGGTTTTGAAATCTGAGCTTCTACACCATACCTCCCTTCCCACTTCGTTAGAAGCTTAACATCAACCCGTTTTCGCACATTCTTCATAGTTTTTCCGTACACAGCATTATTCATTAAATTGAAAAAGTTTTTTTCAAACTCATTCTTAGCTTGATTTCTCATGGAGCTATTCAAATCACTGTACGGTTTAAGCCATGGTGACTGCTTAAATTTCAACACTTTATGAATTTTAACAAGCTGAAGTCCGTTTGTAATAGATTGCTTAAGAGCTCGATAATGAACTACATAATTCCGCTTAGAGAGAAGTGTAGCCAAAAGTTTTTCTTGCTTTGATCCTGGTGGTTTTACATGCTCAGGACAGAATGGTAAATTGTTATGTTCATCATGTAAGTTGGAAGGATAATCCAAGTCCACTTCTAATATGTAACCATCAGGAGCATTGTCATTAATAGATTGAAAATCAAAATTTTCATAATTATCTATCCATTCAAAGAAATCATATGGCAGAGGGTTAGTCATACTCCAGCCGTATAAATTGTTGGAATCTAAATACATAAGATAACTTTTAACTTCACTATCATTATAAGCCTCATGCATATACTCATGATTCGCCGCTGCATATCGATGCAAACATTGACTTAAACCTCCTCTAATACCTCGCACTATAAATAGAAACATGTCTATATCCGTCAAAAGCTTTAATTTTATACCTGTAAACTTCAACATAGCATCTCATGCAAAACCTGGGGTTGTGTAATAGTGTGCAGGATCGAGGTTATATGCTTTCAAGCTCTGTTCTCGAAAATTTTCAAATATATCTGCCAACAATAAGACATCAGTCTTCATATACAGATCTGAATATTCACCAAGAGTTTGTACTCAAAACGTGTACCATACTTTTTGTGCATGTTCATATTCTTCATCAGATATAGGTGAATCATTGAGGATGCTGAAAAAATTATTTTTTTCAGGTTATATTGTTTTGTTTAAGATTCTCCAAAGAGCTGAGGTACTCATATGGAAGCATACCCTTTCGCGTTAATAGATTAACTTTTTCCTTTTTGAAGGCTAAAAACTCTGAATTGACTATCTTATACTCTTCGAGGTAAGAAGCCAATTTGTTGAGAGATGAAGGCATAAATCTGAAAGAGTCTATAAAACGAAATTTAGTATAACTATTTTCTACATGTTTTAAAATATATTTTTCTTTCGTTAAAGGGAGCAAATCAATTTGTCCAGGAAAATGATTCGATACGTCACGAATAATAAATTGTGCATCATAACCACTTAGGTTATGGAATATGACTGGTACTGTCCGCGATTTTTGATAATTAAGATTGCAGCTAGCGTGTGCAGATTCGCGATATCTTCCTGTGAGATGACAATGATCTCGCATATTGATACTGTTATCCAACACTTTATTACAAATATGACAAGTGTTGGAGGTATAATAATCAGATATCTGATCTGATGTAAGAATCGCAATAGGTAGCGGATTTTTATATAAATTTGTAACATTTATTTCTAAAAGTCTTAACTCTTCAGTAAACCAACGAGCTGATTCATCACCTCAATAAGATTTGTAAAACGATAAAGAATTATTATAACTATACTTAAAGTAATATCCAATACTGAATATCTCATGTTCTTGAAGCGGTGACGTATTGCTGTTATTGATAGTTTTACCTTTAACCTCAATATTCTCATGTTCCTGACATTCTCTAATAGGTTTCAGCAAACATTCACAATCAACGTAAATTATGAATGGCACCATTTCTTAATAATGATAATTTTTAAATTCTAACATTTTTTCCATCCTCAGGAAGTCTAATCTTACAATTATTCAACATCTTACACTGCTTTTCATGCTTTTCTAGACTCTGTTCAATGAAAAAAAGTTTAAACATCTATCACATATATACCTTTTCTTTTTTCTATGAGATAGATTATCACTCACTAATCTTGAAAGATGTTTTATATATACATAATGAAAATCTGATTTATGTTCCTCCACATTATTTTCGAACTCTTTATTAACCAGTAGAAGGTTAATATGATTAACTTGCTTTTCAGATGTTAAGTATAGAGGTACAATACTTTTATCATTCAGACCAAAAACATTGACAGATATTGTACTATTATGTTTTTCAAACTTTGATATTTTTCCTAATGAAACTGGAAACTCTATACCTACCATATTTAACTCATTCTTGTACGAAAAATAATTTTTCACCCTGTTTGGATGAGTTTTTCGCTTAACAGAATGTAAAACCGACAATATTGCCCATTTAAAACATTGATTATCTGTATTTTGAACATTTACACAAGCTTTGTTAAGCTCTAAAAATGATGGAAGAGGTATGTATGAACTACCTAAACACGAAGGACTGAACTTATTTATATTAATTTGAATATTATTTATGGAATCTAATGTCCACCCAGAATCTCTCGTGTCAAATTCTTCTATATCAGTCAGAAGAGGATTTATAACGTGATCGATAAACCACTGTTTTGGGCTTGATGCTAACAAAATTTCAGTGTTTTGAGTATTAAAATGCTTAGTTTCAATACTTTCTTCTTCATCTACTTTTCCGTCTACGTTTTTCACATTCTTTTTTAATTTGCAGGACAGAATTGTATTGTTTTTCATTGCTGTATCATTCTTTTTTAAAATGACTTTCATGCGTTGAGCAAATAAAATTGATGCATCTTTTAAAAAACTCTATACATCAATATGTACTAGATTTACTACAATACATGTCCGCATTCGGCTATTAAAAGCGCTATCCATACCAATCCAACGAACTCGTGCGCTAATTTTATGTTTATCTAAGTTTGGTTCAATACCGCTACCAGTTTTGATAGTGCTTTTAAACCGAACTTTCATAGACTCAATTTTAGCTATACCATGTAATATAGCTTGCTTTTGTGCTACTGAAAGCCTTTTGTCCCTAAGTACTCGGTGAAAAGTCTTTAAAGATAAAGTACACTGCTGTATCCAGCGTTCTACTCTAATTTGATCTGTAGGTTTCGTGGATAGTAGTTTTTCCGCCTCTTTCAAGACGTCCACGTGTTGATGGCACTCGTCTACAGTAGCTTGCATCTTGCTAGTCATGCGACAAATGACTGCTCTGTAAAAACTATTAGCTTTATATATACTCTGAAACGAGAAAAAAGTTTTTCAATGCATACCGGTAAAGAATAAGATTATTAAGTATTCTGCTATAACATCATTTTTTAATATTATTTCTACTAAAGAATGTCTTTAATTTAAAAAATTATTTACATAATAAAATATTTTAGTTTACTAGTAATAAAGAAATATTTATATATATAGTAGAAATAATATTAAAAAATGATGTCATAGCAGAATACTTAATAATCTTATATATATATATATAAGATTATTAAGTATTCTGCTATAACATCATGCGCAAACTTGCTTCAAAGAGTCTTGAGCATTCGTCATAGAGTTAATATATAGTGGTACTATATAGTGGTACTCTGACATGATGTCACGTCAGATTATGATGTCATAAAAATATTATAATTGTCATGACTGTCTTAAGACGGTCATAGCCCATCACAGATTCGAGATTTTTTTTTCGATTTAGCGCGAGAATATTCAAAACTATTGATATAAAGAATATTAATAATATATATAAATAAATTAACACATTATATACAAATTATAGCATTTTATAAAAAATTTATTGAACGTATATAATAGGTATAAAATAGTTGTAGCTATATAATAATAACTTTGTCATAATACAAGTGTCACTTAAAATGTACTCTTAAATCTATTATTACATTATATTGGTAAAAAAATATATTTATATTTAAACAATATTCACTTATAAACTATATATATATATATATATAATATTTTTCATTAAAATAAAGTAAAGAAAAGAGTTAATGATATCTCTTTACAGGAGTAAACGGTACTTGGTCAAAAGATAAAAAATTATTCTAATAGCTCAGCTCAAATCTCCATAGTATATATATTCTTAACTGTGAAAAGTTTCTTAGATTAACGTAAGTCAAAAAAATTGGTAGATAAAATATACTTATGCTAAAGGTTAAGGCTAGAGAAAAAGTTTCACACTTAATTTTTTTTTTCATTATAAACTTTACATCGCTATTATCATACTCTGACTAAAAGGAGATTATCGACTCAGCATCACTAATAGTAGCTCTTTATTCAATTATAAATTATTTATACATATTATTTTTAAAAAATCATTATATATATAATTTTTAGAAGTCTGAAAACATAATATTAAAATATTTTAGTTCAAGCGTTCTTATGAATTCGGTATTGAAAATTCTGCTATAATTTTCTATAGATGTAAAATTAGAGAACATTATAAGTTCATATGTAAAGCATAGTCGTTCTATAAAACTAAAAACAAAATTATATATAATAGTGGTTCTCACCTGCACTGTCAGTCAGGTAAAACGTGCAGCGAACTCTGCTTAACTCATTTATACTCGTACATGTTATTTGTGGGGGTAAAGCAGTGATATTGGTGGGGAATTACACCTGCGCAGTAAAAAATATGCGCAGCTCACTTCGAAGGTGAGAAAAGGTAAGCGCATGAGAGTCGCGGTAGGAGAAATCCACCGCAGTCGTGTAGGTAGGGGAAGAAGTCTATAAGCTGAATGTTATAATCGTTATAGTGGGGAGTGCGTATTGTCCAAGGTAGGGGAGGGAGCAAGCTGCGACTCTCGAACTCGAGGAGAGGTCTGCGCTCAACAGTCAGCGCATGCGCGCTTAAGGTAGGCAAACGAGCGGTAGAAGCAAGATATTTTCGTGAGTGGGGCAAGATGCTTTTGCAGATACTTCGGCTTTATAAGCTGGCGGATCAACGATGTCCGATCATTCATTTCTCTTTTCTTTCAGGTTTAAATACTTATAACATCTATAGTTAGTATGACTTATGTATTAATTCTATGTTCTTACAGGCACTCTAATTTTTTTCATTCCCTTAGGTTTATATGTATACATTCTTATAAAAAAAGACTTATAAATTTTTAAAATTTACTTTAGCTTTGATTCTAAGTTCTTTTGAAAAGTAATACTTTAAAATAATTCATTCTTGCATGTAAAAAACTGACAAAGTCCCTCTGATGAAAAAAAAAAGAATGACTTATGATCTTTGTGATAATTTCAATCATTTCTTTTCTTTTACAAGCTCAAATACTTATATTATATACAGACAGTAGGACTTATGTTTTAATCCCCTTTTCTTACAGAGACTCTAATTTCTTTTCACTCTCTTAAATCTATATCATACATACATTCTAATGAAAAAAAGACTTATAATTTCTTTAAATTTACTTTCACTCAAACTCTAAGTTATTTTTAAAAGTTATAGTTTAAAATAATTCATTCTTGTATGTAAAAAATCTGACAAACCTCTTATGAAAAAATAACTTTAAATCTTTGTGAGAATTTCAATCATTTCTCTTCTCTTACAGGCTGATTTTGTATTCTAAGTACTTATATTATACAAGTAACTGTACCCTGGTAACAAAAGCATCGCAATTTCGCCGAAATTCTGCTGGAATCGTGCGTGCAATCACAAAAATTGCAGCAGCCGACGTGCGGTCTGCTTCACAATTCGACTAGGTTTCTGCTGCACGACGATTGCGGCAGACGAGTGCGGCAGGATTGCAGCAGAAGTGCAGCCGACAAGTGCGACTAAGGGGGATGAAATAATGCACTCGCGAGTGCAGCAGAATTGCACCCGAATTGCGGACGACGATTGTGGCAGGATTGCAGCAGACGTGCAGCCGACAAGTGCAACTAAGGAAGGTGAAATAATGTAGTCGCGAGTACAGCAGAATTGCACCCTAATTGTGTACGACGATTGCAGCAGACGAGTGCGGCAGAATTGCAACAGACGTGCAGCCGACAATTGCTACTAAGGAGGATGAAATAATGTACTCGCAAATGCAGCAGAATTACACCCGAATTCTGTACGATGGTTGCGACAGACGAGTGCGGCAGGATTGCAGCAGACGTGCAGTCCACAGAGCCGGTGAAAGCAAAGCGTATAGGACATGCGTCGCCGCCACCAGGCGGCGAGCACATCAGTTTTGAGCTCACTCAACTAGTTTGGCGTGGTAGATACTATAAAAGACCGCGCACAAACCGTCTGGGAGATAAAACTATTTGGAGCTCTTTTTTTTGTTAGCATTCACGGTGTTCTGAGGATTTTTGCTACGGGGTGTGTGATCGTTTTTGAAGTATATCTTAACGCACTCGCAAATGCGTTACATCATCCCCCTTAATCACATTTGTCAGCTGCACGTGTTCTGCAATCCTGCCGCACTCGTCTGTTGCAATCGTCATACGCAATTCGAGTGCAATCCTGCTGCACTCATGAATGCATTATTTCATCCTCTTTAATCGCACTTGTCAATTGCACGACTGCTGCAATCCTGCCGCACTTGTCTGCCGCAATCGTCGTACGCAATTCGGGTGCAATTCTGCTGCACTCACAAGTTTGCTGTCGCAATCGTCGTGCAGCAGAAACCTAGTCAAGGTGTGAAGCAGACCGTGCACTTTCGACGCAATCGCGAGTGCGTCAGACTGTGTTACCAGGGTATATTCCTCTCTTCTGCAGACTTATAATTTTTAAGTTAGTATTAAATTTAAATTCAAAGTTATGAAAAGGGGATTTATATTTACTTATAATGTCTAAGTTCTCATTATAAAAATGTGTATATATAACCTTTTTTTATAGAAAATGGAAATAATCCTTGATGTGCAGGGTTTTAAGGCCAACGACGGAAGCTTCATTGTTAAAGAGATTGCATATATTGATCCTAACGCATACGGACCAACACCTTATGTGATTACATTCAAACCACCGTACAGCTGGAGCCTGTTAACGAATGAAACGAAGACAACCAACTTGTGGCTAACTTACTACTTTCACGGTTTAAATTGGATAAATGGTGATATAGAGTACGATCAGCTGCAAACGGTTTATGATTCACTTTCCGAATTGAATCCACACGGTCGATTTATCGTCTGGGTTAAGGGTGCAGATAAGAAGATGTGGTTGGATCCATATTTTGACGACGTGAGAAATCTAGAAGAGTTGGGCTGTCCGTCTTTGAAACAAGCTGGGTTCAGGAGGCCTGTCGTATGCACGCATCACCCTGAAGGTTGGAGGGAGAATTGTGCAGTTCAAAACGTTACAGCTTTATACCAGTGGATTGAGCGTCAGCGACAACTGGAAATTCGACGCATGAGAATAGAGGACTTGTTTGAGTTAACCACACTAACACCACCTGATTCTGCTACAGACTCTGATTTTTCTACATAGAAATTTAAGGTATGTAGTTATATTATTAATGATTTAATGATTTTTTATAGAAAATAATAATCTAACATTAACATTTTTTCTGTTACAGCTATGGATTTAATTAATGAAGTAGCAAAAACATCATCATACCTACCTACAAGAAGAGTGCGAGACTTAGAGGTCGGCCAAATGTATAAAATTACTAAAATGAAGAAAGTTCCAACGAAATACGGGTTAAAGATAGTGCTGGAATTGGATAAAACATTCGACATATTTCTTCCTGGGAAAACCAATGATCTCTTGCAGGAAAACGTTGAGAGCTGTACGAAGTTTGAAAAGGAGCTTCAAAAAAGAGATGTCTACCTTAAAGCTCTCAAATTAAAAAGTTTAATGTTTAAATGTATCTTATTTATATGTAATCTTAAAAACTTATAAAAAAGTTTAGTTTACTATTATTTGTAATAGAATTATGTATAATTGATCTCACTTATATTGTATAGTTATGTATTAATTTATAAGTATTTATTTAAATAAATGATATTAAATTATACCTACTTTATTGAATTAATTTTTGTTTGAAAATATATATCCGAAGACCTTAAATTCCTAGTACCCCGACCATTTGTGTATACTTTAAACTATAAAACATTTTATTTTAAATTTAAACTCTATAATCAATTGTATTTATCTTAAAAATTAATTTATTATATTCAGTTTATAAACTTTAATTTTAAATTTAAATTTTATATTTCATATTATTGACTCTTCTAAAGTTTCAATTATATACAGTTTTTTGACTATATATAAGAAATACATCTATTACTCTTTTTAGTATATTTAAAACCATCATGGGACAAAGAAGTAGCAGTGTAGCCTATACTCGTCTCTCAAAGACTTGGAAAACTTATAAAGAAAAATATAGTTCAAATACAAATTCTTTACCTGAACGTCAAGGGTACAAACTATTCTAATTCTGTAAATAATTATTTATATTTATTTATAAAAAAATTATATTTATTAAAAAGATAATTAGGTATATTTATTTATATATCCCTTCTTATACCCACCTATCAATCATCCGTCATTCCCCCTCCCATTAAAGATTGGCGCACTGCCGCGGCGCAGGCAAACGCCGGCCGCCCGCGTCAACATGGCGCAGAACGCATAGTAAAACAGAACCAACATTGTCGGTATAATAAGTCGCGGATAGATGACGCAGCAGCCGCGTTGCATGGCAAAACAGAACCATCACTGTCGGTGTAGTAGGTCGCGGATAGGTGGCGCGGGAGTCGCATCGCATGGTAAAACAAAACCATCTCGGTCGGTAAAACAGATCGCTGATAGGTGGCGGTGGAGGTTGGCCCAGTAGCCGCGCTGGCGCGGAAACCGCGCTGCCCTAACTACATTTTATGTTCTAAAAATTTACAAAGTATAAGAAAATTAAATAAAAAAACGAGTTTTTGTCAAATTTTACTATACGACCACCTTAGTACTGTTCACTTTTTAATCTTTTTAACATTGGAAATAATTTAGTTTATTTGACATTACTATATTTTATTCATAGGCACCTGTCGATGAATGGTTTTATCAAAGTCCTGAATTTGGACATAAATTGATCCTCGCGCATACAAAAATTAAAAAAATTATTGAAACTATGAGAATATATTCTTTAAGGTATTTTCAACAAAAATTTGTTACAATATAATTTTTAATAAAATAACGGTATTTGTATAGTAATTTTGAAACAAAATCATATATATATTTTTCAGAGTTATACAATTTGCAATGTGTATATAGAGATTTGACATATTCGCTTTTTTTTCACGTGGTATAAGATTTAATGTTGAAAATCATGTTTTGGACGGGGGACAGAACTGACATGTTGACTCTATTTTATTAATTTATTCTAAAAAATAATCAATTAATCGGTTCCTGCAATTTATCCAAGAAAGTTAACAAAATTATACGCACATTAGAGCCAGTACACTATTTCTTTTCATTCATACACTCATGTGCGAGGTCTGAACGCTATCTGGGACAGTCAAGGCAGAGTCACCCATTAAATCATTTTTACTCGGAAAAGTTATTTGTTTAAAATTTCGATTTTTTAAACAATATTCTTTTTTTTAAGTTATTTGAATTACGGAAATATTGATTACAGATGGAGCAAACACGTGATGAATGTTGTGTAAGTAAGTCACGTATCGTTTCTCGCGACTATTGGTAGTAGCGCGCTATAATTCTAAATTAATAACAACTTAAAAGTTTATTTAATTCTTGTATGAAGTTTTGTTAATATAACTTTCCTATTAAAGTGGGTGGAGGTAATGTGTTCATGCAGGTAATATGGCCACCAACACGAGATATCGCTGTATGCGATATTCTGGGGCGCCGTAACTCCTACAGAATGGAGGAAATCAACAACAAAAAAACATTCAGTTAGAGCGTTCAAAATCTTAAAAAAGAAATTTAAGGGCTACATCTCTGGGACCACATATTTATTGTTCTATGGAACATTCAGAACACGAGAAAAATAGTGTTCCCAAGAAATCGATCTCGGCCCACTGCTTTTTCAGCCATTTTTAGTAGTGTGTATAAACTAATAATGGAAAAAATGTATCAAAAAGCATATCATGCTTTGGTTGTACATTATATAGGTTTCGAGAGCGTAATATTTTTTTTGCATATGATGAAAATTAAGTACAAGAATAGGGCTTCAATTAAGCACAAGACTCGTTTAAATTGGATACTCGGGTAAAAAGTTTCTCGATGTTCAAGTATACCGATCATCGCTAAATTTCGTAAAAAAAAGATTTGGTTGCTTTCAAAAGCTTGTAACTTTTCAACGGAGTCTAGGCTTAAATTCAAGTTCATTTTTCTACTTTCAAGTGACATTTACAAAACCGCAGCCAATTCATTGGCACTTAGCTTCCTCAAACTTTATAAATTATTGTTGCAATATAAAATTATTTATTCTATTTACTTCTGTGGTGAAAAATCAATATGATTTTCTAAAAATTACACTAAATTGATCATAATATTTTTAACATAAAAAAGACAGAAAAACTAAAAATAAAAATAAAAAAATCGAAAAATAGCTAAAACAACACTATACTATAAACTATATATACTATACTTATTTATCAGATTCCCCCTTACGGTAAAAACTCTCAAAAAAACTCCTCAAAAAAACTCTTAACTAAAACTCCAAACCTTGAGGGTTTTTTCGTACCCTCAACTTAAGAGTAACCCTAATTTCAGATTTACTTGAGAGTTACTCTCAACTTGAGTATTTTTTTGTACCCTCAACTAAAGAGTAACTCTCAACTTGAGAGTAACCCTAAATTGAAAGTTTACTTGAGAGTTACCCTCAACTTGAAAGTAACCCTTAATTTGAGTGTTTTCTTGAGAGTAAAGCTCAGATGAGAGTAACGCTTTAATTAACCCTCAACTTGAGTGTTATTGTGATAGTTACACTGAAATTAAGGGTTCATCTAAGCGTTCTCTTAAACGAGTAACTTAATTCTCGAGATTTATACTTACTAAAGCATAATTGACACTCATCTTAAAGATGATACTGATTGTTGTACGCGGAAGAAAGAGTCAGAGTGTGCCCTACTGAAAAGCTCAGATGATAATCAGAGGAGAAACCGGTTATAATCAGGTGAGAAACAGGTGATAATCTGATGAGAAATAGGTGAATATCAGGTGAAAAAGGGTGATAATCATGTGAAAATTATATGCCAAAATCGCATATTTCTCAAAAAATTATCCCATGATTTTCGCCTGAAATTGTGTTACATTTCGAACAGGAATTTAAAAAATATTCTAGAATATTTCACACATAAACATATTTTGTCATAGTTTCACAATTTTTCATAGTTTCTCACGTTTTATCACAATTTCTTATAGTTATAATTTCCTTTATATAAGAGAATGCAACGTGAGTAATTGTGAAAAAGTGTGAAAAACTGAAAAAAAGTTTGAAAAACAAAAATGTGCACAATTGTTTGTAAAGATGTTCTGAATGTGTGCATTTTCACAGTTTTTCACAGTTGTTATTTACACTAGGGCAACACTGAAATCTTGATCTATTAAAAAAAATAGCTTGGATAGAGTACTAAAACAAAAATAAAATTTAGAAAAAAGTTTTGAGAAAGGGGACTCTTAATTGTTCAATTTCAATCTTACACACCATATTTACTAGTAAATATAAAATTTTACCAACCTAAATCACTGTAGACAGCTGTATACGCACAGCTGGATAAAGTGTACAAATGCTGAAACATGTACGTAAGTATTATTATTATTAAGATAATTTTTTATAATAAAGAGCTACAGTTTACCAATATTTATACAAAGTAATTATAAATATTTTGTCATTTTCACTTTGTTCAATGAAGTAATGTAGACTTTAATGGCAATGCTTCGACGACTGATATTCTGGTGATTCAATTAAAATTTCAGTATATGAGCAGTGAACATTCCTCAATGTACTTTACTTTTGGGTTATATTTAGATAAGTATATTACAAAGTTATAAAAACATATAAGTGAATAATAAATTTCATTTTCAATTAAAAATTACTGTACAAAATAATACCAAAATTTGTAACATAATAATATAATCTTATCAAAATCATCTTACGGTTATTTAATTCCTCACCTGGAATAAAAGAATAATATCTAAAGAAATAATTCTTCTCACATAGATACAAGATACAACCAAAACTGGGTACTTATCTGACTTCGTAATCCTTGAAAAATTTAAAGACTTTGTAATCTTCCAGCAATTTAATCTTAAGTACAGAGGTTTATGAGCAAGGAAATAGCAAAATTTACATCAGCGCAAGCACCTAAAATAATAAATCGACAAAGTTAAACACAATTACAAATCAAAATCTATTAATCTATTATCACAAAAATGAAACAATTTATTTTAAAAAGATGTATCAGATCATTGATAAAAATGTTAAATGGATTCAGTTAATGTTCATTAAGGACTTCGATATCAGCATTAACCGAAAAGTATCAAATAGCTTCAAACTCATTCTAAATGTAATAGACACCTACCATAAGTATTCAAATGCAAGACTAATTATTTCCAAACTTTATTCTTAATCTGTGGTGTTAAATAACTAAATTTATAAAAAAAAGTTATTAATCCAAATCTATAATTTTTTTTCAAATTAACATATCAAGTCTCTGAACAACATGTCACGTACTTAAATTCAACTTATTCACGTACTTGTAATAACGATACGTGTAATAATTTTTTATACAAGAGATCTAGACAAGAATCCAGACAAGAACAATTTTCATCAAAGAAGATAGACCTTCTATCTTCTTTGCTTTCATCACATTCACCACTAGTCGAAGTACGTCAAAGCACCGGCTCACGTAAAACAAATAGTAAACAATTTGATAGGTAATATAAAGTGGTATGTGATGAAAGTTCTTGACTGAATGTTAGATTATCAATAATATCAATATATTTTTGTCAAGTTCTGCACAAAAGGTATTATATTGTCAAATATACTTATACGGTAGATGAAGAATTATGTTAATTCCATTTAGAATAAGCTTGAAGTTATTTGACGGTTTTCGGTCACTGGTGCACGAAGTCTTCACTAAACATAAACTAAATCCGCGGTATGATCCCTATAAAGATTTAAATATAATTTTTAGCTGAAAAAAAAAGAAATATATAGTTAATAAATTTGTAAATTACATTTCTCACAAGTATATATACTATTTGAACACATTTCACCTTAAAAAAGTCCCCTTCGCTATAATATTTCTTAGATAATTGACCAGCACCTTCATTTTCCTGCGCGCAGGCTCATGGTCACTAAAAATATAATATCAAGTTTTACACCTTTTAAACAATTTATAATATGTACCTTCATATGGTGATGCTACACATGCAGACTTCTTATTTTTTACTTGCACCATTATCTGAAACAATTCACCAATTCTGAAAACAAAGAAAAAATGAAAATTCACATTTAGTTCCATTAATCTTATAATACTTACATGTTAATCATATTTGATGGTATTCCAAATACCTAGCATCATCGTATAGAGAAATTAATTTTAAATAATATAAGCCCTGGAAGACCTCATTTTATGCTATTGGCTAATCAGGAAGCTGTGCGCAGAATCTGAAAATACAAAGTTGAGTAAGAGAATGTTAAATTTATAGTTTGTTAATATACGAATACATTGAAATAGCATACTTCATTCATATCTATAACATTCTTATCAATTCAAACAGCTATTTTAACATAAAATATGTCATTCTACACTCATATAACCTGAAAAAATTGATATCACATAAGTATAACGTAAAAAAAATAGCTATACAAACAAAATGTGAATAATTCACATATACAACAATTTAAGACTAATCTTTGAGAGCTTTGTAATTTCTTTAGTAACAAGTCCTTGTATGTAAAATTTCTCTGAAAAACAGGTATTTTTGCTCTTAGAAAATTTGATCTTAGCAACCTTATTTCTGCAAGTCTTTCTGAAAATAAAAGTACGCACAAAGAACTCAAATCTTTTAAATGCTTAGATTAGTAATTACACTTTGATACTTATCATTTACTAAATTTGTTATGATGATACACCGTTTGTCATCCACTATTTATACTGTCAAAACGAAACATTTAACAGCTGATAGAAGTAAGCTTGGAATTGTCTGGATCAACAAAACAGATAAAGTCCTACTTTCATGATAAACTATATACTCGTAATATTGTAAGAGTTGATATGAAACTCGCGCGAATTTTGAAATCGCAGTACTAATAACATGATAATTTAAGGTCTTAAGATTTCAGTATTTGACTTTATTAGTGACTTAAAATTCATTTCTATGTAGTAAACACCCTATAAATACGTTATAAAAGAAAATACGTTGCAAAAAAAAATTATTTATTATAATTTAAAGGAATCATACCCCCTTAACATTTTTATCAATGACTTAATACATTTTGAAAACAAATTGTTCTATTTTTGTGAAGTAATAATTGGTTTAATGATTTGTTTTTAAAAATTTAATTGATTTTGATTTATAATTGTATTTTAATTTGTTTTTTTATTATTCCAGATGCGCCGACGTAAATTTTGCTTTTTCCTTACTCATAAACATCTGTACTCAAGATTAAATTGCTGGAAGATTACTAAGTCTTTAAATTTTTCAAGGATTACGAAGTCAGATTAATACCCAGTTTTGTTTGTATCTAGTATGTGAGAAGAATTATTTCTTTAGATATTTTTCTTTTATTCCAGGTCAGGAATTAAATATCCACACGATGATTTTGATAAGATTATATTATTATGTTACTAATTTTGGTATTATTTTGTACAGTAATTTTTAATTGAAGATGAAATTTATTATTCACTTATATGTTTTTATAACTTTGTAATATACTTATCTAAATATAACCCAACAGTAAAGTACATTGAGGAATGTTCACTGCGCATACTGAAATTTCAATTGCATCACCATAATCTCAGTCATCCAAGACTTGCTATCAAAGTCTACATTACTTCATCGAACAAAGTAAAAATGACAAAATAGTTATAATATTACTTTATATAAATATTGGTAATCTGAGTCTCTTTATTATGCAAAAATATCTTCATAATAATTATACTTACGTATATGTTTTAGCATTTGTACACTTTACTCAGCTCTGCGTATACAGTCTAGAGTGATTTAGGTTGGTAAAATTTTATATTTCTTAGTATATATGGTATGAAAGATTGAAAGTAAATAAGTAAGAGTATCTTAACGTTCTCGAAACATTTTTCTAAAATTTTTTTACTATTCTAGAATTCCAGGCCATTTTTTTAAATAGATCAAGATATCAGCACTGCCTTAGTGGAATTGACAACTGTGAAAAACTGTGTAAATACACACATTTGGAATAGCTCTTACAAGCAAATGTGCACTTTTTTCACATTTTTATCTTAGTTTTTCATAGTTTCTCACATTTATAAAAAACACGTATTTTATCTAATAAATCTTGCACAATTTTTCAGTTTTTCACAGTTTTTTCCCTTTTTCTCGCGTAGCATTCTCTTATATAAAGGAAATTACAACTGTTAGAATTTGTGATAAAATGAGAGAAATTGTGACAAAATGTGTTTATGTGTGAAATATTCTATATCTTTTGAAATTCTGTTCTAAATGTAACACCAATTTCATTGTTCACGAAATTCTCATGGTTCTACACACTTTTTCACAAATTTTTCAGTTTTTCACATTTTGAAATTTCCACTAGGGTGTGTGTACAGATTTTTTACAAATATTGTAGAGATTCTAACATATCCACCACAGATTTTGTAACGATTTCCACATAGAATTCTGCATGATTTCTATAGAGATTCTGATAAATATACAATATTCTCTTTGTAATTGTAAAAAAAAATTACATTTCATGTACTAAGACATATCAAAAAGATTTTTAGGTTAAAATCAGGTGATAATAAACGAGTGTGCGTGTGCGGGGTGGGGGGGGGGGTGTATGACTAGTGATCAATGCATTAATAGTGTGTTATTTAAGACAGAATAAGGAAAGGAGAAAGTTACATGGGACAGTATATATATATATATATATATATATATATATATATATATATATAGTATACAGTATATATATATATATATATATATATATAGTATACAGTATATATATACAGTATATATATATATATATATATATATATATATATATATATATATATATATATATATATATATATATATATATATATATATATATATATATATATATATATATACTATATATATACTGTATACTATATATATATATATATATATATATATATATATATATATATATATATATATATATATATATATATATATATATATATATATATATATATATATATATATATATATATATATACTGTATACTATATATATATATATATATATATATATATATATATATATATATATATATATATATATATATATATATATATATAGTCGCATAACTCTCAATTTATATATGATAAAAATATCAGTCAGCATAAATACGTACGATTCCACTAAAGCACGCATATCTGTCAAAGTCCTCATATACACCCTTTATATGTATTGCTCGCACAAAACCTTTCTGATTAATAAGTAAGCCCTCAACATTCGGAGTAAAACTCTTTTTCCATTTTTGAGAGAATGAACACCCAACTTTGATAGTTAATTTTCAGTCATTGAGAGTAAAGCACACAACTTTAAGAGTTAACTCTCAAGCATTGAGAGTAAACATCCAACTTTGAGAGTTAACTCGCACTTGTTGAGAGTACACATCCGACTTTCAGAGTTAACTCTCAATCTTTGAGAGTAAACTCTCAACTTTAAGAGTTCACTCTTAAGAATTGAGAATAAATACTGAATTTTCAGAGTTAACTCTCAGTTTTTGAGAGTAAACACCCAACTTTGAGAGTTGACACTCAAACTTGAGGGTAAACCATTCGAAATTGAGAGTTTACTCATGAAAGAGAACTTTTGAATTCAGTGAACAAGGCTTTTGAATTCAGTGTAGACTGGATAACATAAAACTTCATTAATAAATATATTCGTGTGATATAGATTTTTGGCTAGGTCCTCACTATATCGAGTGCAATCAATAATTTCAGTGTGAAAGTGCATAAATGAAGTTTTAGCACGCATTACTTCGTTTGCTATTTCGGTACTCGCTAGTCAGACAAGTAATGATGGTGATATTTGGGACACTCTAACATTTAAACTTTCACATTCATACCATTTTCTGCACCTGTTCTGGAAGTACAACCTCTCATCATAGGGGGAGCAAGTGGCCGAACACTTATTATATTATCTTTCTGGAGGGTAGAGAGAACAGCGCTGAGAACAATGTGAGTCACATCTATGCACGTCACGTCTGTTCTTCCGCTTCTCTCTCTCTCTCTCTGTGGTCTTCTCTTCACTTTCGCCTTCTCTCTATTCTCTAATGATCAACTCTTCTTCATTATCCTCTCCTGCCATTTCCTTCTCATTCTGACCTTCTCTCTCTTCTTTAGTGTCACTAGAGGTCGGGCTTCCTTCTTCTTTCCTTACTTCTTCTTCCTTTCCTAATACCTTCTCTTCGCCCTCGGCGCACGTCTTCTCTTCCTCATCCCTCTCTTCACTCTCCCTTTTCTTCTCTTCTTTTTCGTCTGGACCGCTTGAGCGGGCAGTCGCCCCTCTTCTTTTGAGACCTTATGCTGGCTCTTCCGCCTCTCACTCGTCCGTGACAGCCAAATTACTCCTTGACCGGTATGATGGAGGTAACAGGACTGAGGGCACCTGGGTTTTTTGGGCATTCTTCTGGGCGTTAAGTGCCCGATTTTGCTCCTGGGTCTCAAGCTCTCTCTCTCGACCACGGTCTTCCAATCGTAATTGGCCAAATTGTTGACTTTGTTGTCGCTATCTTCGTCCCACACACTTATTGCTCCTCTTCTTAACTCCCCGTCAATTGGCCTTGATTTCCCTGAAATTTGAAAACCAAGGGTAGGTCCACTATTATTTGAGTCGCTGTTTGTGATTGATACACGCTCCATGCTATATACGCGCGCGGAATATGAAATATTAATTACCAGCGGGGCTTTAACCCGGCGCGTATATCTATACCAGTCGCTTGGTCTTCGTCGCCTCTTAGAAATCACAGTTTGAAGCGGCAGCATACTCGCGTCGATATTTCTCGCGTGAATGGACAGCTCACGTGGCTCGCGGTAATAGCGTCTGCTCGCGTTCCCGCCAGCTGTCAAGTTGCTGTTTCTCTCTCTCTCTTTCTGTCTCTCTCTCTTTCTCTCTCTCTCTCTCTCTCTCTCTCTCTCTCTCTTTCTCTCTCTGGTGAGTGACACGGCGATACATGTGTTTCTGGAGCGCTCCATAATAAATATCTAGTTAATACATTTTTATACTCCGCCGAGAGTTAAACTTTTTGCAGGTAGTTCGGGATATCGCTGGCTCTTGCGCACTACGAGTTTCACGGCATGGCTTGTCTTTTTTGAGCCCGAGATTGCCTGCCAAGAAAATTTGAGGTTAACTGGCCACCGGCATCCATCATCTTCGTAGCGCACCAGTGTACCTGGAGTGTCCGTCTTCCTGACTGTCACACTGCTTGCCTTTATCGAGGGATCAGGCGTGGATCGTACCAATATTTGTAGATAACTTCGTACAGCGACTGGATTCAGTCTATCACCAGGTTGCGCAAACGACGTCACAAGACCACCTCCACTGCTGCTATAGTGCATTGAAGTAACATTTATATGCATGCTTAGTGTTGAGCGTTTCGTGTAGCAATTATTTATCGTTACCGTACATTTAAGTTAGACACTAGTTAGATTTTTTATATTAAGTACCTTACTCTTAACATGAAATACTGTGCGTGACGCGTGTTATTTTGACGGGACTTGCCACGCATTGAGTAGGCTAGGTAGCGAGGCGCCAAATTTTTTAAATGCAAAAGCGTTTAAATTAAAATATTTGTTATGGCTTTCCAAACTTTGCGGTTGGTGCTGTGAGGTAAAAGTGGTTTTAGTGGTCATTGTTGTAAACGTTAGCACTACAAAATCTAGTCGCTATAGCCCCTAAAAACTTGTTTTTGATGTCTGACTATTTTTGCTTTGTATCACTATGTATACGGGTGTAAAAGGTCTCTGCGTTATCGATGTCTGACCGCTTCCACCTCGTACCACTTGTTTCTTAAAAATTGCCTGCCAAGTACCAGCAGCATTTCCAGTCGCATATTCTACCGTGTTTAAGTATTTATATAGTTTTTTAGTTAATTTAAGTCAATTTAAGTGTGCGAATATACTAGAATATTACTAATTGCGTAAAAATTGTTGCACTCTTTAAATATATCAACTGTTCTAGGATTATTTTTAAATTTAAATTTAGAAAAGCGTCGTGCAGATGTCGTTGTGCCGGAAATGCAATAGAAAGGTTGTAAACAATCCGTTCGGTTGCTCACTGTATTCAAACGTTTTTCACCCGCGCTGTATTCAAGTTTTTGTCATCGGAGAGCCACTAGATAATTGTTGCGCACGCTCGTACTTTGCCTCAGACGAGAGACAGCAAACAGCTGCCGCGAGAACCTTTCCTACATTGCAAGCTAGCACCGGCACCCATTTCCTGGAACCTAAGGGATCTGAGCCTCTTAGCCCCTCTTTATCGCCTTCATCTAAAGGTGTCGGTAAGCGTCACGTCACGCTCCAAGTACCTCTGCATTACATCCTTGCCCCTATCTAGCGAACTTCCTGAGGCATCTTGGTCGCCTGGCAGCACCAGCTCATCCTCTCCTACCGCTCCTATCCGCAACATGGTTGGTGAAGCGCCACAGTGGTTCCGGGATTACTTGGAAGAGTATAGGAAGGATAAAGCCGCGAATACTGCAGCTCTTAATAAAAACGAGACGGCGATTAATCAGCTGCCCGAGCGCGTAAAGGGGCTGGAGGATAAACTTCAAGAGAATGAAACTGAAAATAGAGCTGAGATTTCCGTGCTGCGTTCCGAAATTGCCTCGGTAGTGCAAAACTCCACCCTGGAAGATGAATGCGAGGTCGTACTCTCTGGCATCCCAGGGGGTATTGGACAAAATATGCGTCAGATTGCTGATCGCGTCCTCACAGCTCTTGGCTTTGTCGGCCTTATAAACTTCGTGCTTGACTTGCGCGTATGGCAGCAACCGAGAAACCAGTCTAAGGGTACTTGCGAGTTCCGTGATAACGAACATCAAATCCAGCGCACTTCTGCTTTTGTTATAAAGTTCATGTAAGTAACCATTCGAGTCTCTGTCCTGAAGAAAGCTAGCGCACTAGATAAGCTCAGACTCTTTTTTGCTCTGGGGGCACGAGTAAAGTTTACCTAAACCAGCTATACCCTAAGCCAGTCTATCTGCTTCGGTGAAAAGCGCTAGCGGCCGCAAAGAAGCTAAATTACGCGCGCCCCATCGTTAAAAACTTAATTATATGTATGCGAGAAACTCGCGATTCACCCCTTATCCCCGTGCACTCAGCAGACGACTTAACAACGCTGCCCCCTCGACAGCCTCCACCTCCTCCATCTAGTTAAACCGCTGCTATCTCTAACGATTGACTACCATCGGCTCAGTTAGTCGCTCGTAAACATGGTGATTCTATTGTTTTCGGTCACATAAATGTAAACCGTCTTGCGTCTCATTTTGCACTCGTCGAGAATAAATGTTCTGAGGCCTGCTATGACGCTCTCGCCGTCACTACGACATTCCTAGCAAGTAACGAGCCAGATGATCATCTTGCGTTAGACGGCTATACCTTTTTTAGGGTAGATAGAGAAGGCAAGGAGGGGGGCGGAGTGGGTGTCTATGTACGTGATTATTTTTCTGTAAAATAGACCCTTGGCCGCCTATCCTATCCATTTTTTTAACTGTCTTTCCCCCTTTTTATCTCACTACCCTAACGTAGTCATTACTGGAGACTATAATATTAATATGTACGTCCAAAATGCTGCCTCCACACACATGCGAGAACTCATCGAGTCGCACTCGTTATATCTGGGGCCTTCTGAGTCGATCCACCATGTTCTATGGAGAAATCCACCCACGCATACATGGCTCGATCTCTTCATCGTTAAAGACGCTGCTACTGTATCGGTTTTAACTAAATCTGCAGCACGTTTTATCGCAGGGCATGACCTCATTGAGGTTAGTATTCAGTGTGTAAGACCACCGTGCTCACGTTACTCCTTATCGCCTCGAATTATGCTGGCTCTCAGTCGTACGTCGACGTGAATACCTGATCGGTGTGCTTGCATTTACTGCAATTGCGTATGCAAATCCGCAGTATCTCGCAGGTAGTTTTGTACGCTTGGATGTTGATATTGTAGCCCGACGTTCCGCGCGAAATCCTCCACAAGCCCTCGTGTACTATGCACCGCGCACTGATGCTCTCAAGCAATCCTTCACCATACAAGCAGCAATACTACTAAATTCGCTTAACATTATTGACTTTTCATCGACGAAAATAAGTGAACTAAAAAGACTTCTGCTCGAGTCACTTCTGCAACGAGACGAATCAGATTGGTTCACTAGAGTCAGAAATGAGGGACTCGTTGTTTAGTTTAGTATATACCCCTGTTTAGAAATGTATTTTATTGTGATCTGTTATTTAGTTTTAAGTACGCCGCTGTTCAATTTTTGTCGATGAAACGGACTCTCTCTCTGTGAGTAGAGTCCAAAGCGAGATTCAGCGAATTATTACTATATCATCTGAAATAATGTAATACTTTTATAACTCTTTTGTAATTTTCCATGCACCAGATGGGGTTCTACCCCAAGGTGAAATAAATAAATCAATCTCTCTCTCTCTCTCACTCTCTCTCTCTGAGGAGGGAGTATTTTATGGGGCTGCTGCTTTACAAAGCGGCTTCAAGTAGGGGTGGTACGAAAGAGCTCTCGGTTCCGGGGTCGCGCACCGATAAGGGCCTATTCTCGTTTAGAGTTGAAGGTGCGCACCTCTGGAATTCGCTCCCAAGCAGTGTGAGGTGCCTGCCATCTTTTTGTAAATTTAAAACGGCGTTTAGCAGGCACCTTAAACAATTACATGGTGACGGGAATACATAGAGGTAAACTTTTCGAGAATAGGTTTATACATTATTTTGTTCATCTCTGTGTATTCCCAATCTGACTCGGATATTTATTTGGGTTATTTATTTATTTGAATTATTTATTTATTTAATTTATTTATTTATTTAATTTATTTATTTATTTTAATTTATTTATTTAATTTAATTATTTATCTAACTTATTTATTTATTTCACTTAGTTATTTATTAATTAATTTATTTATTAAATATGTTAAGTGTTAAGTGTGAATGTATTTATTAGCGTGAATTGTAAAAGTGTCATATGAATGAGTGTGTTTTTAAATTTTCGACGTGATAGTTATACGTAAAAATTTAGTAAAGTATGTGTATGTATTCTTTTTATTTTTATCGTAATATGTTATCTCTATTTTATTTATTTTATTCTATGTATTTTGACGAAGCGTGTTCTGTGATATGCCATCTGACTATGACTAGTTCATTATATTTAGATTTTATAAACTGACGAACTGTTACAGCGAATAATGTTATTTAATACATAAGAAATGCAATAAGTGAATGTTAAATGTAAGATAACAAATATATAATACTGACTGATATTTTAATTATTATAATTATACATGTACATGCAAGAATTTCGTCTTTGATGAATAAACAGTATATCTATCTATCTATCTATCTATCTCTCTCTCTCTCGCTCTCTCTCTAGAGAGGGTAGAGCACCGATAAGGGCCTTTTCTCGTTTAGAGTTCAAGGTGCGCACCTCTGGAATTCGCTCCCCAGCAGTGTGAGGTGCCTGTCATCTTTTTGTAAATTTAAAACGGCGTTAGGCAGGTACCTTAAACAATTACATGTTGACGGGAATACACAGAAGTGAACCTTCCGAATGCTGATAAATAAATTGTTTTCGTTCATTTCTGTGTAGTCCTAATCTATTTTATGTATTTATTTAAGTTATTTATTTATTTAAATTATTTATTTATTTAATTTATTTATTTATTTAATTTATTTATTTATCTAACTTATTTATTTATTTAATTTATTTATTTATCTAACTTATTTATTTATTTAATTTAGTTATTTATTTAATTTATTTATTTACTTAATTTATTTATTTATTTAATTTATTTGAAGTGTTAACTGTTAAGTATGAATGTATTTATTAGCGTGAATTGTAAGAATGTCATATGAATGTGTGTTTTTATTTTTTGACGTGATAGATCTACGTGCAATTTTGGAGGAGTGTGTGTATGTATTCCTTTTATTTTTATTGTATTTTGTTATCTTTATTATATTTATTTTATTATGTATTGACGACGCGTATTCTGTGATGTACCATTTGACTATTACTAGTTCATTATATTTAGATTTTATAAATTGACGAACTGTTACAGCGAATAATGTTATTTTTTATATATGAAACGCAATAATGAATGTTAAATGTGAGATAACAAATATATAAACTGACTGATATTTTAATTATTTTAACTATATATGTACATGCAATTGTAAGAATGTCGTCATTGATGAATAAATAGTATATCTATCTATCTATATATCTCTCTTTTGAATTCTTTTTTAGAACGCTATTCAAAAAGAATGAATCTAAACGCCCTGTAAGAGGTGAATCAAGAGAACTCTCGATTACACATATGCGCACTGAGACAGAATGAAGATCTTTCCAAGTACAAGGTGCGCATTTGTGTAATTCACTCCCTTTTTCCATTCGTACTTTACCATCATTAATGGCCTTAGGCGGCGGTTAAAAAATACTTAGCAAACTTGGATTAAATGTTGTTGTCAGTTAGTCTTATTTATTGAATGTATTTATTCATTTTAATTTGTTTATTTATTTTACTTATTTTTTATTTCTCTTTTTATTTTTTATGTTTCACTATCTGACAGAGACAGTATTTTAAAGTATGCGAGTATTTATTAGTATGAGTGGAAGTGAGTAATTGTTCTAAAGTATTTATGTAATTTAAAGTGTATGACTAATAGATATAACGACACGATTGGGAATTATGTTTACATTTTAACAACAAAGTGCAATACTTTATGTACCTGACTTCGTTTACGTGCGATCATATTTTATATAAATCAACGATGTGATATTTTATTTTTATTTTTAAGAAACATATATAAACCATATTTTGTTAGATTGACAAATAAATATTATATATATCTATCTGTCTATCTCTCTCTCTTCCTCACGCTGGCTTGTAGCTGCCCCTCTCGATTTCGTTGCTCGGCTCCTTCTTCTGCGAGGCAGCTTCTCCTTCTTTAGCAGTGGCGGTGGTGGTGGAGCGTTCGCCTTCACTAGTCGTTCATGCACCCATGCACGCGAGAATCACCGTACACAACACAAGCGTGAATACGTGCAGCTGCGAAGCGGGAGAATTGCTAAGGTGGCGTCGATCGAGCAGAAAGCGTGGTGCGCGGCACCATAGCGTTAGCGATCAATGGCCTTTCTTCACGGCGTCGGCGTCATCTCGCCGCCTGTTCTCTCTCTTGCCTACCTGTTGAAGCGCGTGGCTGTCTGATGGCGATACTTGGCCTATTCTCATTTTGCGCTGTATTACTCGAGTTATTTGCGGCTTGTTACAATATATATATATATATATATATATATATATATATATATACACACATATATTAAGGAGGTTCCCCACTGCTCACTGCGCTCACCAACCCCCTTTCAACTTTTAAACTTTAGTAAACCTTGTAGAACTGAGTGTCTGTTGTAATATTTAATATAAGAATCGCGCATTTTAATTGTGTACAGTTTAACATTGATCAATATATCTATATTCGACCCATGCTAAATTGTGCACAATTATAATGTGCATGAACCAGAACTCTATAATTTTTACTTAAAATATATCATAATTTTTTAGAGGGGATGTGGAGCAGTGGGTGGGATGCGGAGGGGGTGTGGAGGGTAAATAAATAAAAGAAATAACGTAGTTTTTGAAACAATTTAACGTTAATATGTGGAGGGGCTGTGGATGGCAAAAAAAAGTAGTTTTTGAAACAATTTAACGTTAGTATGTGGAGAGGAAATGGAGTGGATGTGGAGGAGGATGGAGGGGGGTGGAGTGACTTGATAACGCTTACGATTATATAATATAGGAAGATATATATCATTAAGTGTGGATCATGTAGAAATTGGTGGCAGTGGTGCCAATTTAGCGATTTTCGAAAAATACCTTAATTTGAAAGACTAACTTTGGTTATAAATGATGAATTTTAACGTTTCAAAAACGAAATTACAGGTTTTATTCATGGCGAAAATGTTGAGACGTCATAGACCTAAATCCATTTCAAATTAGTAGACCTAAATCCATTTCAAATTAGTAGACCTAAATCCATACCGAATTCGTAAAATGGCAAGCGATCAAATGTAACCAAAAAACACAACATTTTAAGTCTATATTCCGCTCTGTAGAGGTGATCCATTAAGATTCTGAGGGTGTCTAATATTTTTTTCTTAAAGTTTATAAAAATACGTAGAAATCTTTTTTTGAATCGTTTAAAATGGTTAAGGGGGCTCTCTGATGAAAACTAAAACTTCCGTAGCTTTAAGGCTAACAAAACAATATTTACACTCCATGTTTATATGATATTATCAATTAATACACACGTAAAAAAAAATATCAAATAATATTGAAGTTATACAGAATAATAGGTTCATTTTAAGTATAATTAGGCTGTACGACAGGGATTGTGGTAAATGAGAAAGTAAGGGTTAATAAAAGGAGAGAAATGAGCTTTAGCATTTGAACAATTTATATTTGAACAATTTTAATTATTTATTTATTTATTTACTGGGATAATATTTACAATAAAGGGATGAGGTTTTGCTATTCTTGCTACTCAAAATGTGTCTCGAGATGGAAGCCTATGTATGTACTCGGAGGATAGGGAGAGGATCGGGTGCTCGCAATGCTCTGGCCAGAAAGGGAACACGCAATGTTCTATCTCCACCGGAGCAATTGCGGAGAATGCCCCGAGCCGCTCCGCGCCGCTTGCCGCCGCGCCGCTTGCCGCCGCGCCGCTGATTCGCTTATATGTGATACCGCACCGAGTGTCAGTGCGTTATCATGCGTAGCTCGCTTATCTGCTCTGGGTACATGGCGTCTTAAACTCTTTGTAACTACTTGTAATGTATTGTATTTTTTTTTATAACTGTCTGTAACTCTTCGAAACTTTTCGTAAATTTTCGTAACTTTTAGTAATTTTCTTGTAAGTTTTTATAACATTTTATCTGAATTTGGACAATATCACGAAAAGTTACAAAAAATCACACAAAGTTGCAAAGAGTTATGAAAATTTACAAAGAGATATAATAAATTACTAAGAGTTACAAAAAGTTGTAAAGAGTTACAATGTACATTACATATAGGATTTTAAAATTCATTTTTATATCATTTATTATAAAAATTAAATATTGTAGTCTCTATTATGATGTTTTTAAGCATTTTTTGTCTAAACCAACAAGAAAAAGTTGCATTCAGTGGGATTTGAACCAGGAATTCCTGGTAAAAGTTCTAAGTCCTTCACTTAACTACTGAGCCCCAGTGACTTATGGTATTCTTCCGTTACAGTAAAGTATTCGTAGTATTAGTACTGCAGCAGCGTACTTAAATGGTTTAAACGCTTTGATCACGGGGTATTTATACGTATTATTGCATAAATTTAAATGTTTCCCCTATTATAGACAATTTTAAGGACATTGAAATACCGACACGGTTCATACCTTATCGGTGGTACATTTTTTATTTTTAAAAAAGATAGTGAATATTTTTTTGGAAAAAATCGATCTTCGCTCAGTCTGTTTTTTTATGAATAAACAGAAATACATTTTTTTCCAAACTGTTGTGTGAATATCAATAGAAAGTTTGCATTTCGGACTATCGATTACAGAACATTCCGATATTTTTAATTGAAGTTAGCAGAGTGTTCCAGAACCTTCGCAGTCTGACGATTGTGAAGAAAAAGCAGAATTTCTATTGTAGGTCGATTCATTAATTACTCTGGGGTTTCTGAGTTCGTATGTTAAAGATCTAGTTTCGAATTTGTTGAAAAGGTCATTACAATTAACGTAGCCATGGCGGATATTGAACATTGAAATACCGTCTCTTAATTTATGCAGAGAGCTAATAGACTGTCATCCTAGTTTGGAAGCTAAGTCAACGTAGTAGTGGTCTATGGCATAGAAAGGGTAATGAATTTTAGAAGCGGCGTATCTCATAAATTTATGCTAAATTGATTCAAGTGTAGTTTCGAGACCCAAATGAAAGGGTGACTATACTTGAGAACAATATATGAGGTTGGGCAGGACTAGCGTCTTAAATAAGTAAATGAGAGAGTTTACATTGCGTAATTCTGTAGTGTTTCGTATTAGCAAACCCAAGGATTTAAATTCATTTGAAACTACAAAGTTAATGTGCTGATCAAATCTCAATTGTGAATCAAGGATCACGCCAAGGTCAGTTACAGACTCAACCTCACTAAGTGGCATGTTATTGATTTTATATTCAAAGTTAATTGAATTGGTATTTGAGTAAAATTTCATGATATGACATTTATTGATGTTGAGTAGAAGATCGTTATCGATGGACTATTCAGTCAAAAAATCAATATCTCTTTGCATGTTTGATGCATCGAGTATGCTCTTTACTGCATTAAAAAGTTTTTTTCAACTCAGGCATGAAATGGGCCTCTTTTTATACCTAAAAGTAGCGTAGAAAATTGCGCATTTCGAGCGTGTTTGTAAAAAGTGCGAAAAAATATTCATTTAGCAGGGAAGAAGGTCATTTTTCCCTGCATTTGCCGTAAAAAATAACTTTTTTCTTCGCTTCTCAAAAATTGCGAAATAATGTAGGAAATAAGATCAGGGCCCATTTTTTCAGATTTAACCTTTGTTCATGCGCGTAAGTGTGAAGTTTGCTGCTAGTCAGAAGTACGTAACGGCGCATGCGCGAGTTTTGATTAAAATCAAAATAAGAGAATGTGCGAATATTTGAACTGTACGATTAAAAGTGAAAATTAAAAATACAACAATTTTCAACTGCATTGTGTACGACTCAAAATTCGCGATCACCTACCCAACTTTCATGCATAAAAAAACCCATTTCAAACTCGGGTGAGGTATTTTCAGTACTCGTTTTTGTCTCGGCGCCCTCGACTTTGACTCGTACTGAATACCTCACCCTCGCTAGAAACAGCTCATTTTCTCCCCTAGTTGTATAATGTATTATTAAATCATCTGCATATAGTAGGAAATTAGTGTGGTTAAGTCGTTGGCCAAGGTCGTTTATCAATATGTTAAACAAAATTGGGCCGATATGAGAACCTTGAGGGACTCCTGATAAAACTTTAATTGGGGCAGATATCGAGTTTTCATAACGAACGTATTGGCAACTGTTGGTCAGGTAAGATTCTATCCATGCGAGAAATTTCCCGTGAACTCCATAGTTAAACAGCTTATGCAGGGGTTTGTCAAGGTTAACTGTTTCGAGGGCCTTGGATACGTCAGTGACATTGAGTGTACCTGTCACGAGTTCTCTAGAGCTGTTGATATATAATCGCAATATAAAATTCAGTTTATTAATGTTGATTTGCTCTTTATGAATCCATGCTGTTGCTTTATGAGGAATTTACAAAGATTATCAATTAGTTTAACTGCAATTATAAAGTCAAGCAGTTTTGGAATGCAGCTAATGATAGAGACAGGCCTATTGTCTGCAATATTATGACCATCCCCAGTTTTATAAATGGATTGAATGAAGGCAGATTTCCATCCTGTAAGGAAAATCCCAAAGTTTAGAGTCATACTGAAAAGCAGAAGCAGAGGTTCAGCAAGAGAATCAGCACATTTTTTTACGAAGAAAGCTGGCACGTCATTGGGGCCAGGATTGACATTATTCTCTATTCTTTTTATAGCTGCATGAATTTCAGATTTGGTAATAGTTACATTTTCAATAATGGTTTCTGAGTCAATCCTGGACTTTGTTCCTCACACGATTCTAGATGAACCAACATTTTTTTTCGACTCTGTATGACATGTAATACAAATGAAGCAAAGCCTTTTTTGTTACAATTTTTATTATTATTTTTTTTCAAACTCTTTGACAACATGGGCTACATGGACCTGAACGTAGAATTTCGTGATCTTTCAGAATCCCGGTAAAAAATAGGTATAAATTACTGCATTTTCTAAGGTGGCCAAAAACATAAATCTTAAAAAAATTCTAGAGTCCCCCTTTCAATTATTTTAAACGATTCAAAAGAGAATTTATTTGCCTTTTGACGAACTGTATGAAAAAAAATTTAAACTCCTTTGGCAGCTCAATTGATTTCCCCTACAAATCTGAATGTAAACTTAAATTTTTTTATTTTTAGGTTATGTTTGATCACTTACCATTTTATTACTTCTATATAAAATAAGATCTACCACTACCACCAAAGTTGCAGTCTTTCAAAGTTAGATCTCTCTTTGAAAACCGCTAAGTTGTCACCACTGCCACCAATCTCTTCATGCTCCATACTCAACGTAATATGTCTCAAATTTTAGATTAAACATAGTATAAAAGTATCTCTAAGTTTCGTTCTGCCCCTAGACCTTGTTCTGGAGCTAGACAATTTTCTCCAACCTCGATTTTTTTGCATGAAATGCGTACATTCTTAATGCGTTCGGTTAAAGTTTGATATATATATATTGTAACAGGATAGAGGCTTAGGTAAAAGGAAAAACTTTACAAAAATAAAGCGGAGCTCGGGAATCGATCAATCGGCATGCGAGCGCCTTGACTACTAAGCTGACTCCACACTACTCTTTCGCTCTCACACCTGCCTTTATTACCGGCGACAGTGAGGACGCCGTACTCATTATATCGCCCCGCCAGCATCTCTCACCATCGAAGCCGAACCCTCGAAGAGGAAACAGGACGCCCAGCCGATCCCTCTCCTGAATGTGAGGCCGGATTACTCGGGGACCGGGCTTCACACCTTCAGAAGAAGGGGAGGAAACCGCACAGTCACAGAAACCAACGGATCATCCAGAAGGATGTACGATCTCTGCAGCGTCTACCCCCACCGGAGCTGAAGTGCCGAGGGGGGCAGTGAATGTCCAGCCACGTCCAGAGGAGCTCTCTCCCGAAAGAGAGGCCTAATTGAATAGGCAACTAGATTCGACTCTCGGAAGAGAGAGGAGGATCCGAACAGCCTCGGAGATCGGCTTATAGTTCAGAAGGACGTACGACTTCATCGACACCTCCCCCAGTCAAAGCTGAAGCAACGACCAGAGGAACGAACACGTTTCTGCAAAGGAGAGGACGAAGGAGAGGCCATTTTAAAGGAGGAATGAAAACGTCAACTCAGTGGCAGCTCAATTCATAAGAACTGAAGCAACGACGATAGATTATGACGCCTAGTCACAATCGAACAGGTTTTCTCCCAAGGAGAGACCGGTGTGACCAAACTATCGTCCATTAGTCGGTCACGTCACACTCCCCATAACAGTCGCTGGAGAAACACGGAATGCAAGAGTGGGCATCGTACCGCACCTGGACGACGAATGTTATGTAGTAGTGAACTTATTAAACAAGTTCAGGGCCATGCTTGATCCAGATGATGACCTCTACTTCAAGCGTACCCACACTAGAGTACAAATAGAAGTCGCCAGTTTAGATGCAGGTGTAGCCGCCATCTCATCAGTGGCTATAGCTGATGTCACCGATTCGGAACGTCAGGAGCTAGAAAGTCTCCTTGTCGAATCGTCGAAAGGCCAAGGAGACACCTGCGGTCTCACGTGCGAATCGAACGCCATATCGACGTCGGGTCAACCAAGTCTATCAAACAGAGATAGTTGCTTGTTTCAGAGAAGATTCAGCATGAAATGTACCAGCAAGTGAAAGAGATGCTAGAACAGAGAATAGTCGAACCATCTAATAGTGGCTGGTCAAGCCCAGTGGTGATGGCGAAGAAAAATGAATCGATTATCGGAAGGTCAACGCGCAGACGAAGCCTGACGCATATCCCCTATCATATATACAGGACATCTTGCGAAAGTTGAAGAGATCGTAGTTCATATCGACCATTGAGCTCAAAAGTGCTTACCACCACATACCACTGAACAAGTCCACCCGCCCCATCACAGCCTTCAAAGTGCCTAGGAAAGGATTATTCCATTTTCTCCGTATGCCGTACGGTTTATCGTATGCGCGGGCGACCTTTCAGAGATTGATCGATATGGTGCTTGGGCCAGATATCGAGGCATACATGCTCGCGTATCTTGACAATATCATCATAATCTCAGAAACATACGAAGAACACAAGCGCTTATTGAAGCTAGTTCTCACAAGGCTGAAAACCGCAGGACTGGTAATCAATCAAAAAAATGCATATTTGGCAAACCAGAGGTCCGATACTTGGGAGTCTCGGTTAACCGGAATGGGATCAGGCCAGATCCGGAAAAGATTGAGCCTATAATGAAATACTCCGCGCCCAAGAATTTGAAACAACTAAGACGTTTTCTGGGTACGTCTTCTTGGTACAGAAATACGACTGGCTAGAAGACCAGTAAAACGCATTCGACAGACTGAAGGCGCTCATCGCCTAAGCTCCGGTTCTCCAGAGTCCTCTACCGGATAAACAGTTTGTGGTAAACATCCGGAAAGCAAATGCCCGAACAGTTATTAAGGAGTTCCACCAGAGGATCGTGATGAGATTCGGAGCACCAGAAACTTTCCTCTCGTTCGGGCCCGCTGGGAAGGCTGGCCGACAACGGTGCCCCAGTTTTAGCTTAGAAGACGCCCCAGCGGACCCAAAATCCTCCGGGGACCGGAAGAATCCGGTATTGCGGCAACTGCCGTAAACAAGGGGAACGTCACCTCTCTAAGTGCTGAACACGGGCAAGATGCACACACTAATCATTGACGGATTGGAAGAAGTAAGGGCTAGCCCAGAGGAAAAAACACTTCCACGAAAGGCCACGCTATGAATGGCGTGCCGTGTCCTATAATTATTCAGCAACGAATTGCTGCCCAACAAAAGATCCGCGTCCGTTCGAACACTTCTTTCGTCTCGATGACATGTTCGTCAACGGCCGCGCCAAACACGGATGCGAGGCTCGACCTGCGCGTAACAATTGATTGTTAAACCTTGTTATTGTTAAAATCTTGTTGTAAATATTATCCTATTTTTGACTCATAATATATATTTTATTTTACTTGCTACTAAATTGATTCTTTATTAATGTTATCGAACCCGACGATTAATTAATTTTCGGGTTTTCGCGCTCCTCCAAGGCCGCGAGAACCAGTGTGTCGAGGAAACTCAGCGGTGTTACACCGTCGGCCAGACTAAGGTAGGCAAAGCAGTAAACCGCTTGCGCGGAAGCGCGACCTATGCTCGCAGGTTACGCTTTAGCATTAAATTATTTATTTAACAACCAAAGCATCCCGTTACACATGGCACCCAACAAACCGTGGATTAACAACAAATTAATTATTTAAATAACAAGTGAAAATAGGAACTGTGAAAAGAAAATTTATTTTGTTGAAATTAAACATGTGAAGCAGGTCTAGTACGCGCGCGAAGCAAGCAATAATCGAGCACGAAGCTTAATACACACCGAAGTGTGTAAAGGTGTATGCCAGGAGACAAGCTGAGTGTATCAAGTGTGTAAGTTTAATCTGGACACCAAGACATTCGCGCCACACTCAGCACTCCGGTGATCGACCGATCACTCAAGTTAAGCAGTGTTGGACGCTGGTGCTTCGTGGATCGGTGACCGCCCGGGAACCCCGCCCTTTGTGATTCATTTTTTATTTTCGGGCCTACTGCTCGGCTGACTCAGTCGGTAGAGCATGAGACTCTTAATCTTAGGGTTGTGGGCTCTTTCCCTTCCTACTGCACTATCACGTTTAAAAATGTACGCAACAATAATATAAAAACTTTTAAAAATAAATAAGAAAAATCAGAGATTTTGATAAAAACAATTGTTATCTCTATCAGCTGGCCTTATTCTAAATGTCCGTTGCCCTTCAAAATCTATTGCCTTATTTACTTCAAGTTGCCATTCCCTTAATCACGTCACTGTCTTGTATCACATTAACTTTTCCATATGCCTGAATGAGTGCGCCTGTACATGATATATACAATTGTTTTTATTTAGTTTTTAAATATATAGAACTTAATGAATAAATAATATTTACCTCGTAAGCATTTATAGAAATGAAGTTCATTCAAGATTTCTTAATTCTCATCTTTTGAAGTTTTTCTGTCATTAACTGTGAACCAGAAAATGACATCTCTTGGTACAAAAGCTCTTATTATTAGAGTCGGTGTGTCTTTCAAATCAGTCAGTATATAAGTTGTAGATATAAAATGATTTTTTGGAAAATAATTGCATATTAATATCTTTCCTGAAAAATTGAAACAATTGAAATTGAAATATTAGAATTTTAACTTAATTTACCAGATTTAACACACATGACCCTTCTATTAAACTAGGTATCATTATAGAATGTTTGGAATTAGTCCAGTGTTTCGAAAGGAAGTTCCCAAATACATATTACGCTTAACTCATTAAATGTAACTCTATTCGCTAATCGAACTATAAAAGTGCCATGGGTCTGAGGGAGCCGCTATATTCCTGCTATATTTTTAGATTCAAATGCGTATGTTGTTAACTGGAAAACGCAGACTGTGATTTTCCGAAATCGTCGTTGTCAAGGAAACTGTTTAGTGCCAACGCTAGCATCCGCACGCTGGAGCACGCGAAGGTTCTACTACATTTCTATTGTGCATTGTACCAGTTTTTACTTCTCGAATTTCTTATTTAATTGTATCTAAGTTGTTATTGTTTTTTCAATGAAATAATATAGTCATAAAGAATTAAATATAAAATTGTTTACTAAATAATGCAGTATATATATATATATATATATATATATATATATATACACATTTATTTATTTCAGCCAAAAGGCCTAAAAATGGAATTGGTTTACAGTTTTTTTTCTTACCACACTCACTCTTCCATACTTTAACTTATACCTATATATATATTAATCTTTTCAACAGTCATATTACTTTAAATCTCATTTAAATTCTAGCACATTTTAACATCGTCGTTGCACTTCTTTCATAGTTTTTACATTACACTCAGTCTTACTTTATAAAAATTTACATTAAAAAAATACATAAATTTTCTTTCTTTTTTACCTTTTAGACAATATTTTACAATATTTTATAGTATTTTACATATAAATTTACAATATTTTACAGTATTTTACATATAAATTTACAATATTTTACAGTATTTTACATATAAATTTAGAATATTTTACAGTATTTTACATATAAATTTACAATATTTTACAGTATTTTACATATAAATTTACAATATTTTACTGTATTTTACATATAAATTTACAATAGTTTTTTCGACGCTTACATTATAAAAGACCTAGCTTCACATAGTGATTACCTGTTTATCGCAGCTCTCATCCTTCCACACCACAGGCAGCTCGGACCATTGATATTTACTTCAATTTATAATTGTTCTTAACGCTTTATCCAATCAAGTCTATTTTCTATCGTGGCTATTTTCTATCATCTCTATCATTACTTTTCTGTCTCTTTCATCAGTTTTCTGAAGTTTCCATAACTTAAATATTTCCATACTCATTAAATAAATCTTTGAATCTGAAAATAACACCATTTCGTACCGTCTTCATTATTCCTCTCGTTTCCTCGCATTCTATCACAATGTGTTCCAAAGTTTCCCTATCTTTTTTACACATTCTATATACTTTATCCTCTTCTTTAAACCAATATTCATTTCCATCTTCTTAATTTCCTCACCTAATTTTTGCAATTAATACTATGTCTATGTTCTTTATATTCTTTTTTAAATATTTCGGTAATCCTTTAACTCCTATCTCTTTATAATTCTTTTTGTATTTCGATTCTTTAATTTTCATTTCTACAATTTGCCTCTCTATATCCCTATCTCTCTTTTCAGTTTCCTCATGAATACTCTGATTCCTCTCTTTCATGTTTTCTATTTCTACCTCGCTCGATTCTAAACTATTATAATACTGTTTTCTGTTACGTAAAGTTAAAGCATACACATCTTGTACATTATCAGTGGTTTTTTCTCTCCAATACATGTTAACTAAACTTTCTTCCCCTACCTTACTTAGCTTTTCTTCAAACTTAACTACCCTACTAGCCCATTCAATTCTCATCTTATTCAGATTGGTTTCACTATATGTGATATACCTCGGAGTGCAAAAACGCTAAATTCAAGACCGATCTAAAATAATCAACCTGTACTTTTTTGAATTCCTTCCTTTCTTTCTAGTCCTAATTTTCACACTCATAAGATGTAACATTTGTTACTAAATAATAAATTAGAATTCCCCATCTTTTGAAATCATTTCTACACATACGTTCTCCTAGTCCCGATGTCCTTTTTACCGCTATAATGCCTTTTTTTGATAATTCTAATAAATATTCCTTATAATTTCTATCACTGTTAAATGTAAACCTTAAGTATTTAAAAGATTTAACCTCCTCTAACTCTTTCCTATATTTCTTCCCATCTTTCTTTTTTACTATTTCTCCCCCTATCAAAAACCAATATCTTGGATTTTACCTCACTAAGTATCATTTTTCTGTTTTTAAGAAAATTTTTTAACGGTCCTATCATATCTGTTAGTGCACTCTACTTTCTGCTTATAAGACTATGTCATCTGCATATGCTAACGACCATATCCTCATATCACCTATTTTTACTCCTCCGATGTTCCTTCCTTTAAAATCCTCTTCTAACCGTGCTATACATATGCAAAAAAGAATAGGGGTCAGTACGCATCCGTTTCAACCCCTTTACAGTCCAAAATTCATCCGTTATATCCCCACCTACTCTTACCCTAACTTTAGTTTCTGTGTATGTTTCTTTTATTCTTTCTACTATATATTTGCTTATTCCTAACTTTTCCATAATTTCCCGCAATATATCCCTATCTACCAGGTCGAAGGCAGCCTTTAGATCTATAAACATGGAGTAAAGTTTTGTCCCTTTTCCTTTTGCTCTGTATGCCAAGTGATTTACTATGCGTATATTATCCAGTGTTGACCTTCCTTTTCTGAATTCTGCCTGTCTTGGTAGAATCCCCTTTTCTTCCATTTCTTTTACTAACCTATTCCTAATTATTTCCGTGCACAATTTGTAAGCCGTTGACATGAGAGTGATTCCTCGGTAGTTTTTTGGTTCGTCAGGATTTCCTTTCTTGTGTAACGGTACTATTATCCCCATTTTCCACTTTTCTGGTAATCCTTGCCCATCCAATACCTTACCTAAAATACGTATTAGTTTATTAACCAAATCTTCTCCTTCATACAACTATACCTCATTTGGAATGCCAAATCTTCTCCTTCATGCTTCTTTAATTCCCCTTGCAGATATTCTTTCGTTTTCTATTTTTTCCTCATCTGTATAAGTTTGCCTGCACACGCACACACGCACACTCACGCTCATAATACGAACGAAATTAGACTAATTGTAAGTCACCAATAACTACATGTACATTTGTAAATATTAAACAAACTTAGAATATAAAGTAATTGTAGTAACGGCCTAATTTACAAGTGTGAAGTACCAAATCTCACTCTCTCTCCTCTCCTATGTCCAGCCTCCGCAAAACACAAAACGGGTTCTTCTGATTGCTAGCAAAATTTAATTATTAGCTACAAGCAGGAACAGTGATGATTCAAATTATAGGTATAATTTCGTACTAAAATAACGAGTATTTTGAAGTCAAAAGGTCATATCTTGAATTCGAAGGGCATATGAGACGAAATTGTGGGTACTAAGCATCAACCGAGTTCTATAAGAGCCCATGTATAACGAGCAAACTTCTAAGTAGAATATCTTAAATATAACATTGGTAATAAATATTGAAAAAATTCAGAATTATGATTCAAAGTATTGGTATCATATCTAACTAAAATAACGAGTATCTTGAATACATAAAGTCATATCATAAACCCAAGGGGACTATGAGACGAAACTGTGGGTACTAAGCATCATTTTTAGGTACCAGAAACCACTCCCCAAAGCCATATCGAACACCGTTTCCCGCAAGTCATAGACTCTCCTTGTAAGTACGCCTTTCATCCGTTCCGTATCTGTAAATAGTTAAATAAAAAAATTGCAAAATTTGTAATACCACCTATTACGAAAGAGTAGTATTTAGAATCGTTGTGTTCTAAAATTTATTAAACAAATTTAAAATTCTAGAACACATTTAAAGTTTTGAGTATATTTTTTAAATTGTCAAGAATAAATTTTCGACTATACCTGACTGTTGATCCTTTTACTTCACTGATTTTTTAATTAATTTCACTACTACCAGATTGTAACACTAAAAACAGAATCAAATAGTTTCATTTTTCAAATTAAATTATTATAAATAGATATTAATGTGCAAGGGTTACAAAGCTTATTATTTTTATTAAAATTTTAAAAACGTTATAAAACGGTACCCGGCGTTAAGATAGTCAAAATGCCCCTGGTCGGGAATCGAAAAACTGACTATACACACATATTTATATACCAAAAATAGAATGTATGGTGATTTTATTTCTCACATTTCTTCTGAAATTAAAAAAATTTCTTTTGTTTTTGATTATCCAGTGAATTACACATACACACACACACACGCACACGCACACACACACGCACGCACGCACGCACGCACACACACACACAAACACACACACACACACACACACACACACACACACACACACACACACACACACACACACACACACACACACACACACACACATATATATATATCTATATCGAATCTGGCATCAGCTTTTCAGAATTCAACAAGGCGAATCCAATATCGCTAAAAGAAACCTCAAAATCTTCATATATCGATGTTTCTGTCTTGAATTACGTAAACAGGGATTTTTGATGTTGCTGATCACAAATCTGGCTTTTATTGTTTCGTTCGTGGAATAAAATGTTTATTGGTGGTATTTCAAAAGGAGTTATTTTCTGCTTTGATGCATAATGTCACATTGCAGGTTGCACAATGAAATTTCGATCGAATCCGAAGTATTTTAGTGCTACAATTTTCACAGTTTTTGGGAACTCCTTCATGAACGGCAGGTAAATGCATCTGTTGTCACGTTCTAACACTATCAGGTGTTTTATTTTTTTTTGGAGTAGGGGTTTTAGAAGAGGGTCTTCCCCGTTTCACTCAGTTTGAAAATTATGAAAGAGTTGACCAAAGTCACGTTGATGTAATGCCAGAATAAACGTTGCCACCAATTTTAGCTTTTTCTGGAAATTTATCAATGCATCCCATGTAAGCGTTATAATCTTTGGCCATTTGCGGGAAAATTACAGTTTTCAAAGAACCATATTTCTGTCTTCTCTGTACCTCTGACAATGCAGATGGATCGTAAAAGTTTGACAGAAACTGGACTGGCTTTTTGTCAACCCATTTTATCCATTTGATACCGTCATCTGACGTACGGTATTCACTATCTCCGATGTTCATATCTTTATCTTTTTCCTGAAGCTTGGGTAGATCTTTACGACCTTTCCTAACAGTTCCACAAGCTAAGATTCCATCTTTTAGTAATGAACTCATCAAAGCAATACTTGAGAAGTAATTATCAAAGTAGATGTGGTAATTCATATTCGTCTAGATCGGAGATAAATCCTTGATAACTCTCTCCCCTAAATTTTTTTCAGAAGTATTACCGATTATCCCAGTATAAATTTGGAATTCACATACAAAGCTCTTCATGTCAGCTTTTACCCACACCTTATATTGTCTTTTTATAGGTTTTTGAGGCATGTACTTTTTTTCGTGTTGAGGTTTAAATAAATAAATACTCACACAACACTGTTAAATTAGGCAATAAGTTGATCTTTATTGCTTCTAAATAACCAACGCGAGGTGGGGGTAGTGGCGTGTAGCTTGATAGCGATCCACGGAGCGACTGCCGAGACGCGAGACAAAACGGAGCAAAAGTGACGCTCTCCTAGTCGCGTGGCATGATGCCTGAGCCCTGATTGGCTGATTGACGGCGACAATAGAATTCGGAGCTAACGTATATATTTGAATAAACGCGGAGTATATAATACATAGAGTTAATAACATTCCGCCCAACCTCGTTTTCATATAAAACGATATAAAAATATTTTGGCAATTGTAAGTAAAATTATGTAGTTTCATTTAACAATTTTTAACATCTTAATTGATCTATCAAAATCACAACTTCTACTTAGAATTTTACTTAGGTTTAATGCATCGAACGCGTAACAATTCATTGATTTCGTTTTCTTCGTTAGAAATTAAAAAAAGAAAAAAAAAAAATTAAAGAGCAAAAATACAGCATTATGAATGCCACCTACTGACTCGAATTAAATCAATATTTCTTCGATTTTCTATTTTCAATCTTCATGGTCACCACCATCCTGGGCTGCATCGACCTCTAGCAGCTTGACCAGCTTGGTGATTGGTCGGCGAAGCGTGGTGGTAACGGTGCGTAGCGAGACCACGGGTCCGCAGCCGTCCTTGCCTGGATGGGTCTGTGTTACTCTGGCTAGCGGCCACCTGGTGGGAACAGTTGTCTCATGCCTTATCAGCACGATGTCACCGACTTGGTAGAAGGGTTGGTCATCCTTCCATTTGGTGTGACGGTGCAGTTGGTGCAAATAGTCACTTGACCAATGGTCCCAAAAGCGCCGATTCAACTGATTCATGCGTCGCCATCGCTGCATGAGAGTCAGCTTTTCCTTGGTGATGCTAGGCTCTGAAACCAAAAAAGACGATTCCCCAACAAGGAAATGCGCAGGAGTTAATACAAACAAATCCGCTGCATCTTCAGTAAGCGGCATGAGAGGCCGAGAGTCGAGACAAGCTTCCACTTGACAAAGCAGGGTGGCGAATTCCTCAAACTTGAGGATCGTATCTCCAATGACCCTTTTCAGGTGGTGTTTTGTCTATTTGACCGCCGCTTCCCAAATACCGCCCAAATGTGGCGTGCCGGGCGGATTAAAACTCCAAACCGTGCCGCAATCCTGCAATGCTAGACTTACAACATTTACGAATTCAGAACCGAGGACATATTTCCTGCGTAATTCAGCGTCGGTCCCTACGAAGTTCGTGCCCTGATCGCTCAACAATGATGAGCATGGACCGCGACACGAGACGAACCGCTTAAACTCCGCTATGAATGATTCAGTATCGTAGCTGGATACAGCCTCCAAGTGCACAGCTTTAATGCAAAGACAGACGAAGACTACGAAGTAACCTTTGTAGGACTTGTGACCCCTGTGCCGCGATATACGCAGTAAGTAAGGGCCTGCATAGTCTACTCCTGCCTTAGAGAACGGGCGAGCAGACTGCACACGATCGGCGGGTAAATCACCCATTTTCTGCTGAGATTGTAAGGCATTAAACCGTCTGCAAGTGACGCATTTTTGGACAAAAACTCTTACTTTGAGCTTTCCTTTAACGATCCAGAACATTCTGCGCATACAGACCAAAGTGAACTGAATACCACCATGGAACGTTAAATGATAATAATAAGCAACGATTAGCTGAGCCAGGCGACTATCCGATGGTATTATGATTAGAAACTTCTCATTTATGCTGAGCATGGAATTTTTCAATCGACCGCCCACCCTGATCAACCCATCTATCAACATAGGGTTGAAACTTTTCAAAAAGTAGTATTTAGTTAATTCTTGGTTTTTCTGAAGAACGTCTATTTCCGTTTGCCAATGTTGAAGTTGAGTGAGTCGGGCCCACATGAGCTTAGTCTGCTTTACCTCCTCTCCTCGAATAGCAGCCGTATAACCTATTGGAAAGTCTCTTAAGATGGGGGCTATCCGTACAACTAATGAAGTTTTATTCAAAGCGTTACGTATGAACCGCAAAACATATAACGTAATTCTAATTAATTTACTTAAGGAAGAATATTCATTAATCAATGGCCATAATTCATCTGATTTTCTGACTGACGTCACTGTCTGTACAGAGGATATCTCTAATTCTACATTACTACTTGACGGCGTCTTGGACGGAAGAGAATCAATATCGTGAGCACGATTCCAACTTAACGAGTGCTCAACTAGCCGTTTGGGACCCTTCCACCACAAATCATGGTTAACTAACTCGCTAGCTAGGCAGCCGCGCGAGGCTATGTCCGCAGGATTGTCCGCAGAATAGATGTGATGCCAGTAGGCATCCGGAAGCAACATCGATATATCAGCTGATCTGTTAGCTATGAACACTGGCCATCTGGACGGTATGTCCCCAAGCCAATAAAGCACGTCTTTGGAGTCGGACCACAAATGTACCTTAATTGAACCAATGCTAACCTTTCGGTTTCCAAAAACTCATCTAAGGTGTTAAAAGCGGATAGTTCCTGCGGATGTTCAGACCTAGCCACCGATTCCTCCCACTTCCGTTGAATGTGCGGAGACAACCTCCGAACTGTTAAGAAGACAGTAAAATGGTCCCAGTGATGCACTGGACTGCCAAGAGCCTTTAACGCCTGTAATATATGCTTCATCCTCGTTTGAACCCTGCAAATTTCCTGCGAAGTCTCGGTAGACATTGCTTTTTGAGCCAGTAGTTTGGCTAACAATTTGGTTATTAACAACCTGGTATTGTCAAAATGAGCCATTACTCCCTTCCAGGCATTAGCAAAATTTTCCCCTCCCACCGGAGACTCCTCTAATAAGGAAACAGCATCTCCCCTCAAAGATCTTAAATAGTGCATTTTATACACTGTTGATATGGTTGCATCTTTGACAATCATTTCTACAAATCAATCCTTAAACCTAACCCAATCTCGAATATCGCCAGAGAATGTAGGAAGTTCGACAGGAGGAAGCTTGGCAGGATTTCTATTCGAAGCATTGGCTGGAATGCCAAGATGCTGAGGGGGCTAGTTTCTTAAAATTCTCGTATATTCGAGCTAATCTCTGATATAACCTCATCTGCTTCTCTATCAAATCCATGTTGTTGGCTGTTACCATTAAAGCAAACATAACACTCTGATACGACCTAACCCACCTATCAAAAAAATTGCAGGTTAAGACCGCTTGTTGGTCCTGTTGACTATAGAAGTTACATCTATTAAGTGTCTATTTTGCTGGTGTAAATGCCTATTTCTAGCAATCACTGGTTTAATAGGTATTAAAAATTCCAGTATACAACTGAAACGTATTAGAAATACTACAAAACCTACGTCACACTATCCTGGTACCTTCAATGACCGTCTGAAATAGAAGACCCAAACACCAGTCTACTATAAGAACAGCTGACGCTGCAATAAAAAAAACTTTCTACTGATTGCAACTCTAACATCATGTACTCTGCATCCAAATCAGCAACTTTCTGCCCTGTAATAGTAAAATGCGTACACCAAAGCCCAGTACCCCACTATATCTACATAGAAAATGCGAAGCTGTCACCGTCTGAATAGCCCAAGGAAATTGTAAATATATCAACAACTGCTCTGCGTCTAAATCAGCAATATTCTGCCCTGCAATATTAAGGTGCGCACACCAAAACCACATACCCCGCTATAGCTACATAAAAAAATGAAAAATGCGAAGGTGGATACTATTGGTCTACATGGAGCCTAGCTGAATTTACTACTTTGACTTATATAACGTACAGCACGGCAGCATCCTTTCGTGCAAAAGATTAGCTTGCGAAGCCAATAAACCAGAATAAAACTATTAAATCGGCAAAACAAGAACAAAAATTAGCATTGGCGTAGTTGGATACCATTGGCGTATGAAGAACTTTAGCACCATTAGCTACGTTGACATAAAACATTTTGAACAGGGCAGAATGCTTCTATGTTTAAAAAAAAAATAATAAAGCTAAACAAAATCAAAAAAGAAAGTAAAACCTGATAGCTCTGTACTGACGTGTGTACAGTCCCTGCCTTTGACATCAGCATGATATCCAGGAAGGCTCGTTTCGTTTGCACCTGGACTGTAATATACAGGCTGTGAGCGAGGATATTGAGGTGTGACGGCTGCCAGTCGATGAAACAGGGCCCAGCCTGGTGCAGCAGCTTCCTTGACCGAAGACGCGTTATGTTGTTTGGTGTAGCTGTATTGATAAAATGCAGTATTAATTATTATGGAATTTATTATGCAACCCAGTCACCAAGCAAAGCAACCCACTGTATTTATTAAAAAAAAAAAAAAAAGAAGAAGATTAGAATATTTTAACAACAAAAGGCGAGAAAAGAGCCTTAAACTATTTCAATTTAGTGTTTCAAGTATTGAGACACGCCAAAAAATATTCAAAGCAGTAGCTTTTTGAATATTTTAACAACAAAAGGCGAGAGAAGAGCCTTAAACTATTTCAATTTATTGTTTCAAGTATTGAAACAACGCCAAAAAATATTCAAAGCAGTAACTTATTGAATATGTAAGTATTAAAAGACGGAAGAACAGCCTTGAAGCATTTTAATTTTATCTAAACTACACCTACGAAGCTTCATGTGAAACCTAGTTTTCTTAAAGCAAGCAGGAGCTATAGCATAGGATAGGAACGACTTCGCCTGATCTGTTGAATCATTGTTGTTGACGCTTGCCAGTTTGAGGGTCAGTGCGGACACCTGTGGTTCCTATGCTCTGCCTGGTTGAGGTTAGGTTACCTCGCCACGTCTGCTGTGCTGCTAATGCTCCTCCGCCCGTACCGTCGTCTCCGGCCGCCCGTGCTTTGCCAAACACTCCTATGTGGCGACTCGTAGCCAACTGGACGCCCTGCTGCTCGTTCCACTGACAATCGTACGCCTATATCGCGTCCTCTTCTCTCCGCCAACCCTGTGGTCGAGGCACTGCACCCTGAAGGCGGCCTCGTCTTTTTGGCCGCTGTGAGACAGCGGGCCTCCTTGAATCCCGATTGCGGCCTCTAGTTGCTGGCCACTGTGAGCCAGCGGCCTCCCTGCACCCCGATCGCGGCCTCTTCTCCGTGGTTACCGCAACAGCTGCTAGGAACTCCCTTGCAGACAGCTCTCGGTTTTTTCCGGCTCCGCCGCGACGAAACTTCGCCGCGCGCACGCTATGGAAGCTGCTCACCGCTCCCCCTGGACCCTAGCTGCTGAACTGGCGCGGCGGTGTGTATCAACTCGCTCGTCGCGTCTATCAGCTGAACACGCCGCGCGAACTGCACCAACGCACGACGAGCTGTACCTGCTCCTGCGTTCCCTGCCTCTCCTGTTGCACGGCTGTATGGCGGCACCGCGCGCAACGCGAGCCCGAGCATTACCTTGCACAGGAATAGTGAATGCAGAGGTGGCGTGGTCTAAGTTGTGGATGTTCGTACCCCCTCCCTGCCACAATGGACTCGTCCCCCGAAAAATGCCGTCGCTGCCGCTCCTCTTGACGCGGATCGCTTATGCCCCAAGGTAGATGAACTTGCAGTTTTCTTCTTCTCGAAGTGGTCGTTGACGGTCTAGCCTACACTGCAGTGCAATTTTAGTGATTACTGCAGGGCTTAACTGGAGATGCTCCGGTGATGGTCACTTCTCCCTTTCTTCCCCACTGTGCACTTACGCGACACTACAAGAGAGAAAACAAAAAAATATTGCTCTCGCGAGGCGTGAGCTTGATGAGGCGACCGAAAAATCGCCTTACAACTTTACGGCGCGAAACCTGTTGCCGCGCTCAAAATGGCTGCCGGCGCTCGCGATTTGCACGCGCCCCGCGTGGTGCGTTTATCCGCTAAATGTTTACCAGCTCCTTGCTGGCTCGAAGGACCAATGTTTCGTGTTGGGGTTTAAATAAATAAATACTCACACAACACCGTTAAATTAGGCAATAAGTTGATGTTTATTGCTTCTAAATAACCAACGCGAGGTGGGGGTAGTGGCGTGTAGCTTGATAGCGATCCGCGGAGCGACTGCCGAGACGCGAGACAAAACGGAGCAAAAGCGACGCTCTCCTAGTCGCGTGACATGATGCCTGAGCCCTGATTGGCTGATTGACGGCGACAATAGAATTCGGAGCTAACGTATATATTTGAATAAACGCGGAGTATATAATACATAGGGTTAATAACAGCACTGTTTCATAGTATTTCTACCTTTGAATTTTATCATGCTCTTATCTATAGATTTTTCTCTTGTTGGATCATAATAATGCAGATAGGTTTCAGAAATTTTGTCAATAAATGGTCTTATTTTATACAATTTATCAAGTGTTGGGTCCCCCCTTTTGGGTTCTTTAGTCTTATCATTCGAGTGTAGATTGCTGAGCAGGAAAGAAAATCTCTTGACCGGCATTTTTGAACTTATATAAGCATCATTCAGCTGAGGATTCAAGGACCAGTAATCGCGATATGATGGTGACCTTTTCACACCCATAAGCATGTTGATTCCAAGAAATTTCTTCATCGCTTCTGCTGTTACAGAATCTTCGTTCTTATTTTTATTTTGTTGACTATAAAGATTAGTTTGTTGAACCATTAGTTCGATATTTTTTCAGATAAAAGCATCAAGAAAACATCTGCAGGAGTTTTTACATCATCTGGAATATTTGTTGATACAACATCCTTTGTAAAAGGTAAATCACTATGAGGCGTACTTTTATTAGACCAAATCCCATCTAATGGACCTCCATCGTTCTCGAATACACGAGAATAGTTAGCAGAATGACTTCGGATTCAACATTTTTATCAAAACTTTCATCGTCACTCATATCATTTCCATCTACAGATTCATTGTCAGATGGAATTTCAGCTTCCTCAAATTCTGTTTCTGAATCACTCCTTCTATGAAATTACTAAGATAAATTGTAAAAACGGCCAATCAGAAAATGTAATACCAAACGTTACAGAGATATACAAGTAGCATGTATCCGTTAGCCTGCCACTCAAACGTGATCTCTAACACGGATAATATAACTACAGAAAATAGCACCTGTCTAGCCGCAGAAGCCCAAGGCCGATAAATTGTCAAAATGATCAATTAGGAAATCTAGTACCAAACTATACAGAAATATACGAATATTTTTTATCCGTTAGCCTACCACTCAAACGTGATATGATGGAAAATATGATGACTACAAACAATTAGATCTATCGAGTATGTGTTCAATGTTTGCCCGATATTCCGAGAATGTGACACTTACTTGCGAGTAACACACAACTCCTAAAATTATATTTTTTGTATACTCCTGCATACGTGGACAAGACCTATTTTTGAGGATTCATACCGCCATTTGAATTCAGCATCTTCAATCTCGACAACCTGGAACCGGATTCGTAATCAGCGATCGCAAAAACTTCTATATATGCAATTTTAGTAAAAATCATCGAGTTTTTGAATTTTTCGACGTTTTTGTCACCGATCATATTGATTTCTGAAAAGCTGATGCCAGATTCGTGATCAGCGACCCCAAAAACCCCTGTATACGCAATTTTAGCTAAAAATATAAAAATTGTGGATTTTTCGTTTTTTCCGGTCGCCATATTGGATTCGCCATGTTGAATTCTGAAAATCTGATGCCAGATTCGTAATCAGCGACCTCGAAAACCCCTATACACGCAATTTCAAGTAAAAATATCGAGTATGTGAATTTTTCGACCCTCCACCCGCCATATTGGATCGGCCATGTTGAATTTTGAAAATCTGATGCCAGATTCGTAATCAGCGACCCCAAAAAACACTGTATACGCAAATTTAGCTAAAAATATCAATTTTGTGGGTTTTTTTGTTTTACCGGCCGCCATATTGAATCCGCCATGTTGAATTGTAAATTCAAAATCTGAAATTTTTAAAATCTGGTTCCAGGAATGTAATCAGCGACCCCAAAAGCCTTTATATACGCAATTTCAGGAACATTCATCGAGTTTGTGGGTTTTTCGGTACGTGCACCCGCCATATTGGATCCACCATGTTGAATTCCGAAAATCGGAGGCTGGATTCAGAATCAGCGACGCCGAAAAGCCTTATATGCGTAATATCAAAGAATTTCTTCCAAAACTGACTCTCTGGCCAAATTTAATCTAAAAAAGTTTTTTCATCTCAGATTGTTTATAACTAATTATATAAACGAACGCTTGTAAATTTAAGCTCAGGATTTTATTCCTCAGGAATCTAGGATTATATTGAAAAATATTTGAGCGATATTGAGCTCAAACTGTCTAATTTATGCACGAAAACCTGAACAAAAATAGGGTGCCACCATAGTGGCACCCGCCCCGCAAAGGGTAAAAATGGTTTTGGAACCATTTTTTATGAAAGATTCAGAAAATTTGGTCAAACTTCCTTTGTTGCTATTTTTTAAAGATATTTAATTTCGTTAAATAAATGGAGGTTGAAATCTGGTAAAAAAAAATGTAAAACATGACTACATGCTCATCTTTAGCCTTGATCAAATTTGTACCTAATGGTTTCAAAAAATCTGAAAAAAATTACATGCTTTCTACATACCAAGATTTTTACCGAAGAAATGGAAAAAATAATTATTTTTGATGTCAATTTCCCAGAGTCATCCATATATATGGGTGATTATCGCAAATACGGTCTTTTTAGTGTCGCCAATACACTGAGTAGAAAGGAAATATTATTACGATCTGGTAAACGTTTAAAATTCTTAAAAACAATACATTTAAACATCTTAAACACAAAACTAAGACAACTATGCTAGATTTTTAACACACAAGTGATATATATATATATAGCCTAAAAGTAATTACCGTGGCCTGTCGCCATAGAACAATTCGCGTAATTCTGAATTTATTAGACAATAACTTTAGGATTTAATTATACCTAACATATGAGACTTTAAAGTACATCATACATACAATACGTTTAAATTTTTTCAGAATTTTTTCTTAAACTTATCTGTCTAGAGGAGTGTTACAAGTGTTGTCGCCAACTTTTTGAGTTTTAAAATCCCAGCTCAAATTATTGTATTGAAATGAGTACATCAGCTAAGTAACGTCATCTAACCTATGAGGTTACTTACTTCGAACTTCAAGCAACTATGTACGCGATCGAACCGGTTTTCATAGTTAGTTTTTATAGTTAGTTTTAACGTTTTCGTTTTAAAATCTCAAAAGCTAAAAAGATACGTAATTACCGTTGTCATCAAAATTATTAGTAAATTGAATATGAAACAAAAAATGTATACGGTGTTCTGGTGTAATAAAGTGTGTATATATACATACTATACGGAAAATATTTTTGTTACACTAAAATAAAATTACATGCATTTTTCTAGCAAAAAGTAAGTACCGTGGCCGTAATTACAGTGGCTGCTCTGATAAGAGTCCTATAAGAAATAGATGTAAAAACTGTTGTGTCACCTGTAACTGTTTCTAAGAAAATTTTCTTTTTCATAAATAACAACTTAAGCCCCAAATTAACACTAAAAGAGATTTTCAATTTGATCCAAAAAATAGGTGAAAAACTACCGTTTTCTTGACAATCATCCATGAATACATATATATCAATATATATACTACTTGGGTTACGAACCGAACGATTAAGCGCAGCACTACATGTAAACGCTTAAAATGAAGGCAATGCATCATGACTTTTTAATACAAAAACAATATATCAAAAAGCGTTAAAACATTTCATCTGTATTGGATACATATTTGAAAACATAAAAAAAATATTTTGAGGTTTTTTGAAAGCATATATATATATATAGTTATATTGGAGACGTTTGAAACTGCTTCGGCGTCGGAGGTGTGAAATGGTGGGACATTTAGCATCCACTGCAGGTGTCTAAAATGGATGAACCAAAAATATTTTCTTATTTTATTATAATACGCAGCGACAGAACTTATTTTTTCAACAAAAAAGTATAAATTTGTTAAATGATGGAACTTTGACAAAAAAGTTACACAGTGTGTGTGCGGGCGTGCCTGCGTGCGTGCGTGTTTGTGTGTGTGTGTGTATGTGTGTGTGTGCGTGTGAGCGTGCGTGCGTGCGTGCGTGTGCGTGTGTATGTATGTGTGTGTGTGTGTGTGTGTGTGTATGTGGATGTATAGTGGCATTACTCTGAATATACACGGTGAAAACTAATTTTTCAGAGATCATTTTTTTTGTTTTTTTTTAAAACAAAATTTTTTTTTCCATGTTTTTGGTTTTATTAGCCGTTATCTGAATGTTAGTTTTTCAGGCTTTTTGATACCTTAGAAATAATATCATCGATTGAGTGATAATGCACTTGAAAGAGAATAAAATTACCTTATACAAATACCAACTCATCGAACTCAGCGAACTGCAGCTCTAACTCCGACGCTATCTCCAGCTTCCATACCGACGCCAAACCAGGTCTCCGACGCCACGCCTGCTCTCCAGGCCTATTCTCCAGATTTACACAATGCAAACACCAACTCCGCATCTCCGAAGCCAGCCGTGACTCCGACACTTCTCAATTTTCGCCAATTTTGCAGTTTCATCTCCAGTGAAAGATAAAGAAAGAGAGTGAGAGATAGAGAGAGAGAGAGAGATTTTTTTAGATATTATTTATTTATTTTCACCCTGAGACTGAACTGTCCTATAGGGCATAAAGAATAGTAAGTACATAATACAAAAATATATTATATAAAACAATATAATGTGATAAATTCGCTTGCAGTAATGCTGAGGGAGCGAGCGAGCGAGTGAGCGAGAGAGAGAGAGAGAGAGAGAGAAGTTGATTGATTGATTTATTACAGACTCCGGGCTAAAGCTCCTACAATCTTGGCAAGATTACATTAGCAATTTTCAATAGTGTTTCGCAAAAATATGACAAGTAAAATAACTTAAGACTAAATAATTAATATATCGACAAGAAGTAAGTGAATACAAATAAAAATAAATAAAAATATAATATAATAATAATAAATGTACATATAAAGGGCGCATAAAATTAGAAGCGAAAAAAAAATTAATAAATATATTATGCATATATACAAGAGCGCAAACTAAAAGATAGTACAAGTAAACAATTACATTTAGGACGATGAGTGGCGACTTTGAAAGTAGGGTAAAAAGAGCACTTGCATTTTCTGAAGCTTGATAGTGCCGCAAAGCTTTTACGGGCTGTAGCAGTGCACTAAGGAGTCCAGGAGAGAGTGTTGTCAAGCGTCACTCCCAGTATCTTAATTAACAGCTAACAAACATTGACACATACCCCATTAATGGATGGTACTGGAATATTCAAAGATTGCAGTCTACTGATAAAGCCCCGAGATCCAAACCAGATAGCGGTGGTTTTGCGGGCATTTATAAGTAGACTATTGCTAGCCGCCAGGAGGAAAGTCTATTAAGATCAATATTAACTGCTTGTAAGATGAGCAAGATATCGTTGATCAAACGATGGTAGTAAATCTTAAAGTCGTCAGCATACATATGGTATTTGCAATCACGTAGAACCGTGGGCGCATAATTAATAAAGAGAGAGAAAAAAGGACGACCATTAATACTACGAGGGTAGTTCAATAAGTCTTTAGAATAAAGTATAAAAACAATTTTTTTTGGGTAAATTTTTTTTTATTTTTCAACATAATCTCCTTGGAGCTCTATACACTTGGTCAATCGCTTTTTAAGTTTTTTTAATCCTTCAGAAAAGTGCGTTTTCGGAAGTTCCTCAAAATAAGCACTTACAGAGGCAATGACGTCTTCGTTGTCCGTAAATCTCTGTCCACCGAGCCATTTTTTCAAGTTTGGAAATAAGAAAAAGTCACTGGGGGCTAAATCTGGTGAATACGGTGGGTGTTCGACCAATTCGAATTTTAGTTCTTCAATTTTAGCCATTGAAACGAAGCATATGTGAACTCGGGCGTTGTCGTGATGAAAGAGAATTTTTTTTCTCGCCAAATGTGGTCGTTTTTTTTTAATTTCTTCTTTCAGCTGCTCTAATAATGATGCATAATACTCACCAGTAATTGTTTTACCCTTTTCCAAGTAGTCAATAAGTATAATTCCACGTGCATCCCAAAAAACTGTAGCCATAACCTTACCAGCTGACTTTACGGTCTTTGCCTTCTTTGGAGCTGGTTCGCCTGTGGAAATCCACTGTTTGGATTGTTCCTTTGTCTCAGGAGTGTAGTGGTGTATCCATGTTTCATCCACAGTCACAAATCGACGAAAAAATTCCTCAGGATTCCGACTTATGCGCGCCAAAAGAGCCTCAGAGGCGACCACTCTATTGCGTTTATTCTCAGCTGAGAGCAAACGCGGCACCCATCTTGCCGATAGCTTTTTCATGCCTAATTTTTCATGTAGAATTGAAACAACTGCACCTATAGATATCCTTGTGGCCTCAGCTAACTCACGCACTTTTAATCTTCTATCCTTCAACACCATATCGTGGATTTTATTGATGATTTCGGGAGTAGTTGCTTCTACGGGCCTTCCTGAACGTGGTTCGTCACTTATTGATGTACGACCACGCTTAAATTCATTTACCCAGTTATAAACCGTTGCTAAGGCAGGGGCAGATGTGCCATGAACTGAGTCCAATTCATTTTTTTATCTCATATGGAGTTAAACCCTTTAAATGAAAATGTTTAATTACCGCTCTGAACTCGTTTTTTTCCATTTTTCTTAACAAGCAATTTTTTTTTTTTTTCAATTGGTTATAAAAACACGTAAACTCAGAAGATGTGGACTGTGACTGCACCATATATCTAGTCGGGAGTGGTGCTGACTGAAAACAGATGATTTGGAGCGACTCGCGCGCCATCTGTTGGTCATTCTAAAGACTTATTGAACTACCCTCGTACCTTGGGGGACGCCAGAAAATCGTAAGAGCGGGGTAGAAATTTCTTCTGTGGGGCCGACCACAACTTGCGAGCGGCTATCAAGGAAATACCAAACCCAATTGCACGCAGCATTGGAAAACCCGAATAATTTAAGCTTGTCAGTCAAGAGAATGATATTAACTAAGACGAAAGCGCGAGTGTAATCAATGGCTGCAAGCAGGGTAACTTTCTCTTTGTCGATCTCTCCACGGATATTATCTACAGCTTTTAATAGAGCAGTGTGGGTACTATGGTGCTTACGAAAGCCAAATTGCAGTGGATCGAGAAACTTGTTATGAAATATGAATTCGGACATTTGCTTATGAGCCATTGCTTCTAAAATTTAGAAGCAGCGTAAAGTATACTTATGGGTGGAAAATGACCAATTTCTGCTGGGGCATTACATTTGGGAATAGGTCTAACTAATGCGCGCTTCCAGCTAGATGGAAAGGTGTTAGATTGTAGAGAACAATTCAAAATGTTAAGTCGAACAGGCAGGATAACATTAGACTGAGCAGTAACAATTTCTTCAAGCGATTTCCAGCTTATTTTTTACGTTTTTTCGGTTCAGCATTTTTGCAAAATGACACCATAAAAAGAAATTATTTTAAAAATTTGAATATCGAAATTGTGAACAACATTTTCAATTAGATGTCCGCTATATCGGATACAATACATTGAATTTCAAAATCTGACTTCAGTTTCATAATTAGCATTAACAATATTCATAATAAAGCATTTTATTTATTTGTGAATGGTTTTTAATATATATGGTTTTAAGTACGTCGATTTTTTCTATCCCTCGTTCCCAATTTTACCTCAGAGTAATATTTAAAATTAATAAACAATCTATAACACGGGCAATAAATCCATATGTAGATTTTTCTATTTAAAAATGTATCTTAAACGATACTAAATTTCATTCTATCTTTTAAATATAATAAAAACTAAACATTCAAAAGATTCTTAAAATATTTCCTAGTCAAACTTTTAAAAATTGAAGTATTTCGGATCTACGGTTTAATCAAATCTGTATTCTGCAATATTAGGTGATATCAGAAGGGACATCCAAAAATTTGCATTCCGGAAGGCGCCCTGGACCTTATTTCCGAGAGAGCAGGATGGTATAAACACCTTACTCGAAGAAATGTACACGAATACATCAAAAGCCTCGGAGATCAGAAGCAAGATGTGATTTTTCGTAGTTCCTAAAACCTGGACCTCTTCTTCGAAAGCCCCAGGTGGTAAACACGTCACATTCGAAGAGGATGTCTACGTAGACATCAAAAACCTCGAGGCGCACAAGCTGGACTTCATTTTCCTTGGTGAACATAATTTATTTTCGTGTGTGACTCATGGACCTCATCTCCGAGAGCACCAGGTGACTCAGACACTGTACTCCAGTACAATATGCACGTAGACATCGAAAGCCCCGCAGCGCATAATCTAGACTTGATTCTTTATAGTGCGTAACACCTGGACCTCTTCTCCGAGAGCCCTGGGTGGTATACACGCTGTATTTGAAGAGAACGTCTACGTAGGCATCAAAAGCCTCGGAGCGCACAATCTAGGCTTGACGTTCCTATGCGCGCATCATTGTTTCTCGGTACGCGTGACTTGAACCTTATCTCCGAAAGCTCTGGGTGACCTAGGCACTGCATACGAGTACAATATGTACGTAAATATCAAAAGCCTCGGAGCATACGATCTAGACTTGATTTTTGATAGTGCGTAACACCTGGAAATCTTCTCCGAGAGCCTCGGATGGTATACACACCTTACTCAAAGAGAATGTCTATGTAGACATCAAAATCCTCGAAACGCACAAGTTAGACTTGATTTTCTCGGTGCGCGACTCCTGGACCTCATCTCTGAGAGCTCTGGGTCAACTAGGCACTGTACTTCAGTACAATATGCACGTAAACATCAAAAGCCTCGGAGCATACGATCTAGACTTGATTTTTAGTAGTGCATAACACCTGGACCTCTTCTCTGAGAGCCTCACACCTTACTCGAAGAGAATGTCTATGTAGACATCAAAAGCCTCGAAGCGCACAAGTTAGACTTGATTTCCCTCGGTGCGCATCATTTATTCTCAGTGCGTGACTCCTGGACCTCATCTTCGAGAGCTCTGGGTGACCTAGATACTCTATTCGAGTACAATATGCACGTAGACATCAACAGCCTCGGAGCATATGATCTAGACTATATTTTTGGTAGTATGTAACACCTGGACCTCTTCTCTGAGAGCCTCGGATGGTGTACACACCTTATTCGAAGAGAATGTCTATGTAGACATCAAGACGCCACGGAGCGCACAAGTTAGACTTGATTTTCTTCGGTCCGCAACTCCTGGACCTCATCTCCGAGAGCTCTTGGTGACCTAGGTACTGTACTCGAGTACAATATGCACGTAGACATCAAAAGCCTGGGAGCATACCACTAGATTTGATTTTTGGTAGTGCGTAACACGTGGACATCTTCTCTGAGAGCCTCCGATGGTGTACACACCTTAATCGAAGAGAATGTCTATGTAGATATCAGAAGCGTCGAAGCGCACAAGTTAGACTTGATTTTCTTCGGTGCGCATCATTACACCGATTGATGACTCGGAGTTATAAGGATTTTAAATATTCAACGATTTTTTTAGATTAGAATTTGGGCTTCGTAGTTCTTGAAAATTTTGTTATGATTATATAATTACATAAACTATATGCCTGAATTACTTTGGAATTTTTTATTCCAAAGGTTTCAAGATAAAAATAATAATGTGAAAATAGTGGGCTTTTTACGATTTATGGAGGGTGGGGAGGAGGAGGGCGGTTGGTAAAATCACCAAAAATTCTATGTATGTTATATAAACATGTAAGTAAAGTTAGTTTTTCGATTTTCGAACAGAGGCATTTTAATATCTAAATGGCGGGTGTCCTTTGAAAGAATAATCTGTATAAACAGTTATTTTTAGACATTAGATAATATTTTTTCGCATCAGCTTCAGCGTATGTAAAGATTCATATAACATAAAAAATGCATAATTTAATCAATAGCATACAATGTTTATATGATTTCTTAATAAAGCAACGTATACATAATTATTTGCTTTACTTATACTGTTTAGTAGAGATTGTACTACTCACTACAGGTGAATTCAGCGGTTGTACATCAAAAAGAATGTTTTTAGCTTCACCCGTAGTTATTTCGCAGGCATCCTTAAATTTTTTCATCTGAATGTAAAAGTATTTAGATTTTTCTTGATTTATTTCGTTACTAGAAATACCAGCATCCTCTGAAAAAGTTAAAAATAAACTTTTAATAAAAATTCAAGGTATAATGTAACCGTACTAATATTCGGACATACCGGATGTTTTAAGGGAACCAGCCTGAGTTAAGGGGACCTATCGTTCTAGACGAATGAAAAAAAAATACTAGTTAGATATTTTTTAATAGAAAAATAAACATATTTATATTTATAAAAATTTATATTAAACATTTTTTAAAAATACATTTGTTCTTTAAAAAATAATATTAACGCTTTCATTCCCGAATTAATTCGACTCGACAAAAATTGTTTTTCGGGAAATACGGCATTAAAATATTCACAATGGTATAAAGGAACCTTAATATTAAATATAATATTTCGATAACGCAAGATTTTCTTTTTTATTATATTTTATTATTCCAAAAAATAATCTATTAATATCACAAAATATTGAAATGTTTTTCGGAAATATGAGCAAAGCCAATTATCATCAGAAAACAAGAAATTAAACAACGCAAGCATGTGTACACACAGCTAATATAGTTCCCCTGTTTCCGGAAGGCCCATTTCGTCCTCGTCTGTATACACCCCCAGAACAAGAATATGCCAACTCAAAATTTAATGTTTTTATGAAACGAAGCCAGTACAATCAATTTATCATGAGATACAATTCTTTTACGTGAATTTTATTATTGCATTATAGTTTCTTAACCTTTTCAGTTAACTGTTGCAGTATATTATGGGTTTTTAAAAGAATTTTGAGTTGGCATAGTTTTGTTCTGGTGGTACCATATGTGTATGCGTTTGGGCGTATGTGTTTGAGAGTGTGTACGGGACTGTGTGTGTATATATGTATATCTACACACACAGATATACACACACACACACACACACACACACACACACACACACACACACACACACACACACACACACACACACACACACACACACACACACACACATATATATATATATATGTGTATCTATCCTTACTTTCTTACTAATGTGAAAGTTTGTTTGTTTGTTACTTCATCACGTACAAACTGCTGCACCTACCGTAATAAAACTTTATAGATTATCTTCGTTCTTTTTGCGGAGAAACATATAGGCCACATAGAAATTAGAGATAATGATTTATTTTTCCAGAAAAATCTAAAATACCTCATATAAAAAATCAACTTTTCCACTTTTATTGGTCATTTGTTTGTTACCGCATCACGGGAAAATTACAGCACCTATCATAACAAACCTTTAACGATTCTCTTTGAATTTTTGAGAAGAATTATATAGATCACATAGGAGTTACATATAATGCTTTCATATTCTAGAAATATGTAAAGTAGCTCAAATTAAAACCAATTTTTTCACATTTTTTCATCCTTAGTTTATTACCACATTCCGCAAAATCTACTGCAACTATATATATACCTATATATTATACGTGTACATGTACCTATATATTATACATTTACATATACCTATATATTATTTAAAAATACTTTTAAAATTCGAAAAATCATGGGAAGTATAACAGGCGCCAGGTTTGACTGTACTAAATAATTAGTATTTGGTAATTATATTTAATATCGAGAGCGCTGCAAAAGACACTCAAGTTGACATATTTCACTTTTTGTTTTATGAGTGTATACAGTTACTGATAATCACAACTGAATGCTAAATAAATTACTAAAATCGATTAATAAATTGTCAAGTATTGTATTTTTATTCGTAAATCAATTTCCTTATTTTATCAATTATTATTATGTATATGAATTAATAATACCTATCAAATTTAATATTCAAATTTCATTTTATATAAGGGTGATTTTCTCGAAACTGTCCTTTTTGATGTCCTCTCCGTGGTATCAAACTGTTTTCATTACGCAAGCCAGATCTTATATATCTGAATTTTTATAAATGCATGTTATACATTTATTAATGTTTGATTATAATACATTGTATTTGTGAACTTGAAAATTATGTTCGATCAGATAGACGTGCATGTTTGTTGACACGGAGAGGACGAAGACGCGGATTGAGTGATATTTTAAACTAAAAAATGAAACTTTTACAAATTCCGACTGCATACAAAATTTTCATATTAATTTATACTTTAAGTTGCACCATGTTTATATTACCCTCAGTTCACATCAAGACAGCTATATTTTATTTATTGCATAAAATGAAATTAAAAGCTTGCCACGGAGGGGACATTTGAGGTATATTTCGCCTTCTTACGCTACTTTATTATGCTGAATATGTTATTTAATATCATGGATCTTTTAGTAATAGATATAATATTTCCACAATCACATGATTTGAATTATAAAAAGAATTTTCAATAGCATTTATAAGATGGGCCATCAAAAAGGACAGTTTCGTGAAAATTACCCATAAATAAATATTGATCAAAAGTAGATCTTACAGTCGTACCTCGAACGCTGACTTATCTTGAGCACTGCACGCCGCTGGACCTCGAATACTGCTCATCTCTCGGCTATCATATAGTACCGTATTCAAAGCGTTTGTAGCCCTGCGCTTACTTTATCTATAATAGTCTCGCTATATTTACGACAGTAGCTTTCGACCGAGCCATTCACGTTGCATCTTTTGCCCATATAGTATATAATTACTCTTGTAGGTAAATTAAAACTGATTGTTATTGCAATCAAGCCAATATAATATTAGGGACGCACACTTTATACCTAATATATGGGTCTAACTCGCTCCTGCCGTTAGCTGCTAGGAAGCTCAGGTGTCCCGAGCAGTGTTCGAGGTTATCTTTCCCGAATTCCAACAGTGTTCGGGGTGCGACTGTAGTTGATTATAAATTATAAAACATTGACGGTCTCTTTAATTTCGATATATAACTATGAACGTTAGGGTGGTCCAAAATTTTCAAAGTTTCGATTTTCCATCTTGTAACCCTTTCAAAAGTTGACAAATGTGAAAATAATATCTCCCCTGCAAGGCAGGTGCTTGACATTTAAAGGTTCCTACCTTGATTTTACAGCTTTTGAAGTGCATTGATGCACTTTTTTAATAAATTTGGTAAAAAAATTATTAAAATTTTATAAATCAAGGCAAAAAAATTTAGTAACTTACCATATCACTAAAATGGAAAGTTTACAACATCCGCTTTATCAAAAAAAGATTTTTCTTCTATGTGAAGAGACATGTGCGTCAAATTTTAACAAAAGACAGTCCATCTTTGTACATTTTTCAAGACTCTAATTTTCGATGATTTTTTAACACCCAAAATATTTTTGAATCTTTGTTCCGAATAGAATCTAGATAAAAATGGGTATACGTAATTAAATCTAAATATAGAAACTGTCTCAGTCCCAATATTGTGCAATTTTTCCAGCATCTTCAATAGTTTATGTCATAGTTTGATGTAATTTACTTCCGGTAGTTCACGTCATGGAGATTTGTACATGATTATAGTTAAAAGCTGCAACTACAAATCTCCATGACGTGAACTACCGGAAGTAAATTACATCAAACTATGACATAAACCATTTAATATGCTAGTAAAATTACATAATATTGGGACTGGAACAGATTCTAGTTCCAGTAGCCTGTTTTTTTTTAAATTTGACACATATGTCTCTTCATATAGAAGAAAAACTTTTTTTTTATGAAGCGCATGTGGTTAACTTTCCATTTTAGTGATATGGTAAATTACTAAATATTTTTTGTCTTTATTTATAAAGTTTTAATCATTTTTTACCAAATTTATTTATAAAAGTGCATTTCAAAAGCTTTGAAATCAAGGTGGGAACCTTTAAATCTCAACGTCCAGTGTCTGCCTTCCAGAAGAAATATTTTTTTCACATTTATCAACTTTTGAAAGGGTTACAAGAAGGAAAATCGAAGCTTTGAAAATTTTGGACCACCCTTTTCCTCATCAATATTAATATTGTCTAATTTATTATATATATCATTAAATATATTGCAGAAAAAAGTATTATACATATATGTTTATATCTATGATTATGCTGACTTTATTTACTTAGTAATATTACATTCTATTCTACGAACACAGTAAATTGCGAGACGACAGGTCCGTCAAGTATGTTCATAGTTATATATCGAAATTAAAGAGACCGTCAATGTAATATAAGTTATCATGAACTACAGTTGAATTCCGAACATTGCTGGAGTTCGGGAAAGATAATCTCGAACACTACTCGATACACCTAAGCTAACGGCGGCATCGAGTTAGAGCCATATATAAGGTATAAACTGTGGGTCGCAAATAATATATGGGCTTGATTGCATTAAGGGGGTAGTCTGCTTTAGGTCCAGAAAAAAAAGCGTTTTTTCAGCGATTTTTTTGAAAGGGAAGGAAATGATTGCGGTAAACATTTTGAGAACATAATGTACTATATTTTAGCTTTAAAAAACAATTTTTGTTATTAAAAAATATTAAAATTTCTTCAAGTTATGACCATTTTAATCGGCGCCGGTGATGGAGATCGTGCGGTGCGTCTGAAACAGTTGAGACAAATTTTTTTTGATTTTTATAAGTTTCTTTTCTATATGAACTCAAAAAATACCGAAGAAGTTGTTAAATTCCAAATTTTTTCAAAGTTTGAAAAAAAATTTACTTTTTTGAAAAAAAAAAAAAATTATTTTAAGTTGCAAAAAAAGTAGTTTAAATAATACTTTTGTCCAACTTTTTTAGTCAAAATAGAAGATAATTTAATACTGAAGCTAGATCACATTGATTTTTTTCGATCGGACGTATATTATTTTTGCTATCGCCGGCACCGGGTGGGTGGGTGTGTGTGTGTGTATGTGTGCGTGTGTGTGTGTGTGTGTGTGTGTGTGTGTGTGTGTGTGTGTGTGTGTGTGTGTGTGTGTGTGTGTGTGTGTGTGTGTGTGTGTGTGTGTGTGATGTTCCCTAGTTTTCCTCGGTTGCGATTCTCCTTATCCGTATTTCCTCAAGAAATAACAATAATAATTCCCTCCCATTAATAAGAATAATAACACAGCCCCAAAAAAAAAAATTGTAAGTCCCAAAAACTTGACCACGGTACTTATATGTTTTTGGGATCGCTGAATCCGAATCCAGGGTTAGTTTAACCCCATCAGATCTTTCTCAAGGTCAGTTGAAGGTCAAATTATCGAAATACATGAAAAATACACTAAAACCATGGTATCTTGGGTTTTTTGGGGTCGCTGAATCCGAATCCGGGGTCAGTTTAACCCCATCAGAACTTTCTCAAGGTCAGTTGAAGGTCAAATTATCGAAATACATGAAAAATACACTAAAACCATGGTATCTTGGGGTTTTCGGGGTCGCTGAATCCGAATCCGGGGTCAGATTAAACAATCAGATCTTTCTCAAGGTCAGTTGAAGGTCAAATTATCGAAATACATGAAAAATACACTAAAACCATGGTATCTTGGGTTTTTTTGGGGCGCTGTATCTGAATCCGGGCTTATTACAACCCTATCAGGTCATGGTCAAGGTCAGTTGAAGGTCAAATCATAAAGATTCATAAAAAGTAGAGTCAAACCATGACATTTAGGGGTTTTTGGGGTCGCTGAATCCGAATCCAGGGTCAGTATAGTCCCATAAGGTTATATTTATGGTCAGTTCAAGGTTAGTTCAAGGTCATGGACGTAAAGAGAGTGAAAAAATTAGTTATAAACTGAAACAATGCAAAAGGTAATGTAAACCATAAAGCAAAGAACAATGTATATGCAAGTACAATCGTATCCTTTAAAACTATATCATAGTTTGCTGCTCCTTCATTTACTTTAAATTTGTTAGAAGTATATGCAATTCAATAAAATACCCGTAAAAATATTAAGCCCATTACTCTTTTTTATGGTAACGAACTATTTTATTGTCAAATGATCTACGAAGTGGATTACGCTTCCGCTTCTCCGATGTTGATGGTAGATCTCTTTTTAACGACCAACAGTAATCTGCTAACATATTTACGTCCCATCTTCCTTGGTACCTGCGCTCCATTTCCTTGATATCTTGGTGAAATCTCTCTCCCTGCTCTTCGCTGTAATCACCCAGGTTTTCTGGAAATTCATCAACATGCGAATATAAAAAGTGTAATTTTAGATTCATTAGGCAGCCTTGATTTTTGTAACTATTTACTAAATTTAAAACTATTTGTTGGTAATTTGGGCTCTTATGATTTCCAAGAAAGTTTTTAATTACGTCCTTGAAACATAACCATGCTTCTCTCTCTGTATGATTCATTTTCGTAACAAAAATTTCATCATTTATCATCTTACGAATCTGAGGGCCATCGAAAATTCCTTCATTTACTTTAGCATCACTTAATTTGGGAAACTGATTTCGCAGATACTTAAAGCAGCTACCATCTTTGTCTAAAGATTTTACCCATTGTTTCATAAGTCCCAATTTAATGTGCAGAGGTGGTATAAGAATTTTTGATGGATCAACAAGTGGCTTATCTTTTATATTCTTAGAACCCAGTTCGAACTTTTGTCTAAGGGGCCAGACACTCTTTATGTAATGATTCTTTCTATCCCTACTATCCCATTCACATAAATAGCAAGGATATTTTGTGAATCCCGATTGTTGACCCAGAAGTATTGTTATGATTTTAAGATCCCCACATATTTGCCATTTATGATCATTGTATTTTATTCGGTCTAATATTACTTTCATGTTACAGTACTCTTCATTCAGTATTACCGAATATCCTATGGGAATGGCTGCATAAACATTTGTATTGTGTAACAGAACGGCTTTTAAACTTCTCGTTGACGAATCGATGAACAATCTCCACTCGTTAGGGTTGTAACATCCATGTTTAAAGCAATTCATCAACCCAACTATATCTTTGCAGTAAACTAAGGAAAATTCTTCATCTTTAGCGAAATAATCACGATATTTCTTATCTCTGTCTCGGTCTATTAACTAGAACATGTTTGATTTAGATATGAAAATTGATGAATTTGATTGGGTTCCTAAAATCATATGCGCAATATGTAGGAAAATGCTACAGAAAGACAAAAATGGTAAAACTGAAGTAAAAATGAAAGTACCTACGATATGGAAGGAACCTTTAAGAAAAGAAGACTGTTATTTTTGTAATACGAATTTGCATGGAGTTAATAGTAAAAACAAGTCGCAAATTAATTACGCTAACGTTGAAAGTGTCACGAAACCTATATATGAATCGTCAATTGATAAAAGAGAAGATCCACTGGGTATGTACGCAAGTGGAAGTATGGATCTTGAGGAAAATTTAGAAAGACATGATGAAGATGAAATCTTAGAAGAAGAAATGAAGGTAGGAGATATTATTGCGGAAGAAGAAATAGCGCCTGATGAAGACAATGACGTTGCTAGTACAAGTGATACAAGTGACGAAGAATACATCCCCTATAATACTAAGAAAGAGAAAGGTCCACTTACACAGGAAAAAGTGAATGATCTCATACGCGATTTGGGCCTACCAAAGGATGGGGCGGAGTACTTGGCTTCATGGCTAAAAGAAAATACTAATGAAGCTGGAAAAATTAAAGTTTCTTACTACCGAGACAGAGATAAGAAATATCGTGATTATTTCGCTAAAGATGAAGAATTTTCCTTAGTTTACTGCAAAGATATAGTTGGGTTGATGAATTGCTTTAAACATGGATGTTACAACCCTAACGAGTGGAGATTGTTCATCGATTCGTCAACGAGAAGTTTAAAAGCCGTTCTGTTACACAATACAAATGTTTATGCAGCCATTCCCATAGGATATTCGGTAATACTGAATGAAGAGTACTGTAACATGAAAGTAATATTAGACCGAATAAAATACAATGATCATAAATGGCAAATATGTGGGGATCTTAAAATCATAACAATACTTCTGGGTCAACAATCGGGATTCACAAAATATCCTTGCTATTTATGTGAATGGGATAGTAGGGATAGAAAGAATCATTACATAAAGAGTGTCTGGCCCCTTAGACAAAAGTTCGAACTGGGTTCTAAGAATATAAAAGATAAGCCACTTGTTGATCCATCAAAAATTCTTATACCACCTCTGCACATTAAATTGGGACTTATGAAACAATGGGTAAAATCTTTAGACAAAGATGGTAGCTGCTTTAAGTATCTGCGAAATCAGTTTCCCAAATTAAGTGATGCTAAAGTAAATGAAGGAATTTTCGATGGCCCTCAGATTCGTAAGATGATAAATGATGAAATTTTTGTTACGAAAATGAATCATACAGAGAGAGAAGCATGGTTATGTTTCAAGGACGTAATTAAAAACTTTCTTGGAAATCATAAGAGCCCAAATTACCAACAAATAGTTTTAAATTTAGTAAATAGTTACAAAAATCAAGGCTGCCTAATGAATCTAAAATTACACTTTTTATATTCGCATGTTGATGAATTTCCAGAAAACCTGGGTGATTACAGCGAAGAGCAGGGAGAGAGATTTCACCAAGATATCAAGGAAATGGAGCGCAGGTACCAAGGAAGATGGGACGTAAATATGTTAGCAGATTACTGTTGGTCGTTAAAAAGAGATCTACCATCAACATCGGAGAAGCGGAAGCGTAATCCACTTCGTAGATCATTTGACAATAAAATAGTTCGTTACCATAAAAAAGAGTAATGGGCTTAATATTTTTACGGGTATTTTATTGAATTGCATATACTTCTAACAAATTTAAAGTAAATGAAGGAGCAGCAAACTATGATATAGTTTTAAAGGATACGATTGTACTTGCATATACATTGTTCTTTGCTTTATGGTTTACATTACTTTTTGCATTGTTTCAGTTTATAACTAATTTTTTCACTCTCTTTACGTCCATGACCTTGAACTAACCTTGAACTAACCATAAATATAACCTTATGGGACTATACTGACCCTGGATTCGGATTCAGCGACCCCAAAAACCCCTAAATGTCATGGTTTGACTCTACTTTTTATGAATCTTTCTGATTTGACCTTCAACTAACCTTGACCATGACCTGATAGGGTTGTAATAAGCCGGGATTCAGATACAGCGCCCCAAAAAAACCCAAGATACCATGGTTTTAGTGTATTTTTCATGTATTTCAATAATTTGACCTTCAGCTGACCTTGAGAAAGATCTGATTGTTTAATCTGACCCCGGATTCGGATTCAGCGACCCCGAAAACCCCAAGATACCATGGTTTTAGTGTATTTTTCATGTATTTCGATAATGTGACCTTCAACTGACCTTGAGAAAGTTCTGATGGGGTTAAACTGACCCCGGATTCGGATTCAGCGACCCCAAAAACCCCAAGATACCATGGTTTTAGTGTTTTTTTCATGTATTTCGATAATTTGACCTTCAACTGACCTTGAGAAAGATCTGATGGGGTTAAACTAACCCTGGATTCGGATTCAGCGATCCCAAAAACATATAAGTACCGTGGTCAAGTTTTTGGGACTTACAATTATTTTTTTTTGTGGGGCTGTGTAATTTATAATAATGCTCGGCTCTGGTGACGGGCGATTCGGTCGTGATTGACTGCCCGTGTTTTTAAATAACATTGGGACGCGGAATACGCATCACACAAGTAACGCGAATGGCTCGGTTGAATGCTACTGACGAAAATATGGTGAGACTATTGTGGATAAGGTATACGCAGGGCTACAAACGCTTTGTAGATAAGTCAGTGTTCGAGGTACGACGGTAAGATCTTCTTTTGATCAATATTTATTAATGGGTGATTTTCACGAAACTGTCCTTTTGGATGATCCATCTTATAAATGCTATTGAAAATTCTTTTTATAATTCAAATCATGTGATTATGGAAATATTATATATATTACTAAAAGATCCATGATATTAAATAACATATTCAGCATAATAAAGTAGCGTAAGAAGGCGAAATATACCTCAAATGTCCCCTCCGTGGCAAGCTTTTAATTTCATTTTATGCAATAAATAAAATATAGCTGTCTTGATGTGAACTGAGGGTAATTTTAAAATGGTGCAACTTAAAGTACAAATTAATATGAAAATTTTGTATTCAGTCAGGGTTTGTAAAAGTTTCATTTTTTAGTTTAAAATATCACTCAATCCGCGTCTCTGTCCTCTCCGTTTCGACAAACATGCACGCCTATCTGATCGAAAATAATTTTCAAGTCCACAAATACAATGTATTATAATCAAACATTAACAAATGTATAACATGCTTTTATAAAAATTCAGATATATAAGATCTGGCTTCCGTAATAAAAACAGTTTGATATCGCGGAGGGGACATCAAAAAGGGCAAATTCGAGAAAATCACCCTTATATAAAATTAAATTTGAATATTAAATTTGATAGGTATTATTAATTCATATACATAATAATAATTGATAAAATAAAGAAATTGATTATAAATAAAAATACAATACTTGACAATTAATTAATCGATTTTATTAATTTATTTAGCATTCATAAAAAATACTATATTTTGAGTACAGTCGCACCTGATACACTTTTAATTTATAAAGTGGGTAATATTTAAACTTATACTTGCCAAATTTTTTTTTGTAATGGTATTTTTATAGAGATTTCATAATTTTCCAGAAATGAAAATTTAACATTACAATGCTTGTTTATTGGTTAGATATAATTCAGAAAATTCAGAATTGAATATAGTATACTTTCTTAAATTCATAAGATGTTTAGTAATAAAACTTATACTTGCCAAGATATTTCCATTTTTAAAAGTATTTTTAAAGAGATTTCACATCTTTTTTAGAGACTGTAGAAATATTGTAGTAGAAATCTTTTACTATATAATTTGTAGTAGTTATTTTAAAGTTTATTTCTATACAATTGCTATTGTTTAAAAAAATTCTTATCTGTTTCGTCGTTTTATATCCCTAAATCCTTTTGAAAAATAATTACGTTAATTTTATATCTTGTGACGGGTAATTACACATACCCTGTCACATGCTCTCTCCCACACAGACACACACACACAAATCATGTACTAACCTTTTATAGATGTTACAGGTGTCAACGCGGTAAAGGGAGAGAGAGAATTGCGAGCCGCATAGAGAGAAAGAGAGAGAGAGTATAAGCAGGGGGCGCGCAGGGGCGCGAGCCCCGATAGTTTTGCGGGAGCTAGTAGAGACGTTTAGGCAACCGGTAGAGACGGACGCGGGATATTTCACGAGAAGCGACGGGTGCCCTTGCGACGACCACCCGATATACCTGCGAGCCGGCCACCGCTATCCCCAGGGATTGTCTGGGGAAGAATTCCTTATCGTGCGGCGATCGCTGTCGAAGGCCAGGATTAAGGTGAGTCAGCAGTTATACGAGGGTAGTTCAATAAGTCTTTAGAATGACCAACAGATGGCGCGCGAATCGCTCCAAATCATCTGTTTTCAGTCAGCACCACTCCCGACTAGATATATGGTGCAGTCACAGTCCACATCTTCTGAGTTTACGTGTTTTTATAACCAATTGAAAAAATAAAATTGCTTGTTAATAAAAATGGAAAAAAACGAGTTCAGAGCGGTAATTAAACATTTTCATTTAAAGGGTTTAACTCCATATGAGATAAAAAATGAATTGGACTCAGTTCATGGCACATCTGCCCCTGCCTTAGCAACGGTTTATAACTGGGTAAATGAATTTAAGCGTGGTCGTACATCAATAAGTGACAAACCACGTTCAGGAAGGCCCGTAGAAGCAACTACTCCCGAAATCATCAATAAAATCCACGATATGGTGTTGAAGGATAGAAGATTAAAAGTGCGTGAGTTAGCTGAGGCCACAAGGATATCTATAGGTGCAGTTGTTTCAATTCTACATGAAAAATTAGGCATGAAAAAGCTATCGGCAAGATGGGTGCCGCGTTTGCTCTCAGTTGAGAATAAACGCAATAGAGTGGTCGCCTCTGAGGCTCTTTTGGCGCGCATAAGTCGGAATCCTGAGGAATTTTTTCGTCGATTTGTGACTGTGGATGAAACATGGATACACCACTACACTCCTGAGACAAAGGAACAATCCAAACAGTGGATTTCCGCAGGCGAACCAGCTCCAAAGAAGGCAAAGACCGTAAAGTCAGCTGGTAAGGTTATGGCTACAGTTTTTTGGGATGCACGTGGAATTATACTTATTGACTACTTGGAAAAGGGTAAAACAATTACTGGTGAGTATTATGCATCATTATTAGAGCAGCTGAAAGAAGAAATTAAAAAAAAACGACCACATTTGGCGAGAAAAAAAATTCTCTTTCACCACGACAACGCCCGAGTTCACACATGCTTCGTTTCAATAGCTAAAATTGAAGAACTAAAATTCGAATTGGTCGAACACCCACCGTATTCACCAGATTTAGCCCCCAGTGACTTTTTCTTATTTCCAAACTTGAAAAAATGGCTCGGTGGACAGAGATTTACGGACAACGAAGACGTCATTGCCTCTGTAAGTGCTTATTTTGAGGAACTTCCGAAAACGCACTTTTCTGAAGGATTAAAAAAACTTAAAAAGCGATTGACCAAGTGTATAGAGCTCCAAGGAGATTATGTTGAAAAATAAAAAAAAATTTACCCAAAAAAAATTGTTTTTATACTTTATTCTAAAGACTTATTGAACTACCCTCGTATCTCTCTCTCTTCCCGGGATATTCTTTCTCTCTCTCTATTTCGCGACACGCCTGCGAGGACGCACACTGCGTGTGAAGTGCGTGAGTGTTTCCCTTCCCAGTATTGGAATATATACATATTTTTATAGCTTCAGTGTTGTTTCTGGTTTTTTCCCTTTTCCCCACTCATTCATGCTCTCACATCGATAATGGTATGTACCGCGGGTTTTACCGACTAAAACCCCGTTACATATAATTGGCGCCCTCCGGAAAAACTCACAGAGTTGTGGGGATTACATGCAAAACTAGCGATAAAGTGTATAGTGCGGTTCGCGTGGCGTATATTGTGAACGCGCGCGTCGAAAAATATTCGAGTCAGCCGTATAGGCAGACTTTGCGCGGAGAGTATATTGCCGCTAGAATGCGAGCACTCACGCGCAAAAGGTAAACAAACCGCGGCGAACCCTGGAAAATTCTGAGTACGGGTCAGGCCGGAATTAAATAATATTTCGGCAGTTTAGTGAATTCGAACGGCTGCTCGATTTATGTGGTCAACGTGTTTAACATACGAGGAGAAAATAACTTGTTGCTAGATAGATTTTTATAGGTAAGGGAACATATGCGAATATAATTTAGTGTAAAAGCGTCTCTCGCAAGTGGACAAATGTGTTTGTCAAAGAGTTTTTATAACAATTATTAGAAATAAAATATAATGATTAAAAATTTTCTTAATTAACGGCAAATAACAAATACATTTTTTTTTGTTGGTGTGTGATGAGATATTGCTATTTTAGTAAAAATAACGTGTGAAATTTAATAAAATCACGGGGTATTTAAATTAATACAATCTCATATATTTAAAGCGAACTCGCATAATCAATAATACAAATACTTATTTCGTGACGTAAATAAATGTAATCTTATTGCTGAAAATTTCCTAGTATTTAAAGTGTGTAAGAATAAAATAAATATTGAAAATTTTATTTCGGAATTTGAGTAGTAGTATTACTCAGTATTGTGTTGGAAATATAGTTACATTTATATTCGGCTTTTCGAATTAAACAGTTTGTTTAGAAAATTAATCACTTGTTGACAAAATTAATTTATGGTTACATAAATAAATTGGTAAATAAAATAACACTTTTAACCACTTGCTCGTTTAATAGCTAATTGACTTGTTCGTTTATTAATTAGCTTAGTTAAAACCGTATATTCGATTTACGGGAAAAATAGAAGCGGGTAGTGCGTGCGCTTATATTATAACAGCGTGTACTTAAAATTATACATATGTAGTGTCGATATTGAGCGTATATACAGTGACTGTACTGTATAGAATATAGATAGTTGTATAGGTGCGAGTCTGTGTAGTTGCAGAGTAGTATATGTAATTGAACTGCGACTAAACCGCCGAATAATTGCGTGGCCATAGTATGCGTATCGCTTAATTAATTGATTAAAAATATTATTGTGATTTTTTTTATATAAACAATGGTTTATTAACTTAATTAATGATGGTAATTGTCGTTAAATTTTTTTTTGCTAAATAAAATTGAGAGTTAATGGACTACTTAATTAACTAAATAGTTGATTGCTCACTGACTTCGTATCTTTGGCATAATTGTTGTTTCATAAACAATTGTTGTTATTTTAATTAAGGATCATTATTATTATTTGGTTATTTTTGGAAAATAGTATTATTGTTTAATCAATTAATTGAATAATTATTAAATTATTTAATCATTGGAAAATTTTTCTTTGTTTTTTATTTTTTTTTTGCAGGAAATATTACATTCGTTTTTCGCGATGTTAAGGGAAAAATATAATTAAAATTCTTTATTTACTACAAACTACACAAGATACTTAATTCGAATTGAGGTAGATTAATTTAGTATTCTTTCAGCGTTATTGATTATTATATTTAAATAAATATTTATTATTAATAATTACTAAATAATATTTACTAGAGAAGTGATTTGCGCAAAATAATACGCTGAAAGAAACACCTAGTGTGTGCGATGAACACCATCTGTTGAAAACAATTACGGGTACAACAAATATTATTAAATATTCGAATTAATAACTTGTACTGGAAATTACAACGTAGTTAAATTTAAAAATATTGGGTTTCTTGAAATAAAATAGATAAAAACACAAGAAAATGGCGAATCAATACGACCTCACCTTCGATGAAACGGTAGGAACCGAGATCCAAGCGTGGATTTTACGTTTAGAGGGACAAAGATTAGATATTTTTTTAAATAGGCTAGAATTAAAAAGCGATGGCACACAATTTGCGAAAAGCGATAGATTATATAGACGCTTGCGGGGCGACTACACAGCAGCCGACTTTGTTGATAGCTTAGACAGCATAGTTACAGAAGAGCTGAAAACTCGTCGAGAAGAGAAGCTCGACGAAGTATTACAGGATGCGAAGTTCAGTAATGAGACACAAGCCGAAATTCTACATAGGCAGCAATATTGGGCAAGTCACCGAGTAGGAACGGATTTATCAAATGACTTCGCTCCCATGGCAACCAGCTCCACCCAAATGAGTTCTTTGAACATGTCTTTGACGACATGCCAAGGAAATGGACTCGGTAACACTGGTGTGGTACAAAATAATGCAGGAGCAACGGCAGCAGCGACGGTAGTTACGACGACGCCGAACCACACGCGACTAGCTGACGAAACCACAGCACCTGTGTATGAACGGCCTGTTCAAGCACTCATTCCACCACCACCACCGCCACCAATGCCACTAGCATTCTGGGGAGGCCAACAGACTAGTACTGCGGTGCCGCCAAGTATGGTAACAAGTACTACAACTACAACGACAACTGCTACAGCAACCGGCTTAGGGGAAATGAGTAACCCGAATACAGTATATTCAACGGGTACAAGACAAACTGCGAACGCGCAAGAGTCAAATATGGTACTGGTGACGTTATCGAACGGCACGTCATACCCCGTTCCAAGAGCCGTGGCACTCGAAATGGCAACCACGTCAGTAGTTGTTCAAGAATACAGTAACCAAGTGAAAGAGTTGCAAGAAAATGTTGCTGAACTGATTACGAGCACAAGGTTGCGTTTTGAAACCTTGCAAAGCAACGAAGCAGCAAATACGCATCAAGGCCAAGGAGCAAGGCCCAAAAACAACAGGAGTGTCGCTTTTCGAGACACATTCGACCTACGTTATGACGATGACTACCAGTCGAATTATTACCCAAGGGCACAAACAGGAGGAGCAGCAAGAAGCGGGGGATCGCGACTTAACGCTAACACCCCAAGTTTTACCTCAATGCTGCAACAGACCAGAGAGAGAGGACCAGCGATGGCTCACCAGCACGATCAGACTCTCCCAACCCGGCAAGAGTCTGGGGGGAGGGGAATGTCTCAATATCCTGAGACAATGCGACAATCGCAAAATAGCACATTTGCTGGTCACCGTGTTAATGATATCGGAAAAACAGTTCGATCCTGGAACATTAAGTTTTCTGGCGAAAAAGACGGTCACAGTATCGAAGAATTTCTGCTACGCGTCAATGAGTGCCGCACACTGGCCCGCATAGAGGACGAGGACCTCCTAAACGCCATGACGGAGTTGCTGAAGGGAGCAGCTCTCCAATGGTGTCGCCAATCCCGGAGAAATTGGCATACATGGCAAGATTTTTGCGAGGCAGCACTGTTGATAAATGCTTGTTGCCGGAATTGGCATATAAAGGGCCACGCGCACCGACGAATTATTATAAAATGAGTCTGGCTGCTATTGCGGAAGGTTCGCCTACAGACTTGTCTCATAAGGTAGATAAGCTGGTCGAGGAGAAATTGAGTGCGAAGCGTAACGCTCCCAGTCTGGCAGCGATATCGCAAAGTTCGCCTCAAGAGATGTCGGCTTTAATCGAGAAGTTGCTCAATGAGAAGCTGAAACAGCTGACTCTGACCAGCCCCATGAAAGCTCCATCGTCAACTGCAGAGGAAGCAGCGGCGCAAAAATCGGTTCCTCAAAGATATAAAGGGCCGTATTATAAAAGGGGCAACAGCCCAAAGCGAAGAAGTTCCCCACACCAGCCGGCCAGTGACAAGAATAAGGGAAAAACTCCTGGGCCACGTTCCCATCTCGTATGCTGGGGCTGTAGCTGGCCAGGATACACTACACGGACGTGTCCTGAGTGTGCGGGAAAAGAGCAGGGGGGTGCGTAGATCAGGTCCATACCACCCCTGCAGCCAACTTAAGGACCTCACCGACTCACTCCAATGAGACCAGCGAAGCACACGCGCAAGCTGAACCAGTTCTCCCACCGATCGCGTCGGCGGCAGAACCTATAGTAGCTCACGATGCGAATGGCGCTTCTGAAGAATCAGCTCCTTACATCGAGAGAGACTACTCTCGATGGTGGATGCAAGTGGGGATTGGTGGATTCCGAGTGCGTGCACTGCATGATGGAGGTGCTGCACGAACATGTATTGGACCACTTGGCCTACAGATTGCTGCAGCATGCAATAAAAAGATTGCACCTAGTAAAGGACCAGGTGTACGGATGGCTAATGGACAGATCTCACCTGTGATCGGATATGTCGATTTACCATTCGATATAGGTGAGGTACGACGCCATTTAGAGGTCGTTATTCTACCCGAGTTACCAGAAGGATGTCTTCTCGGCGTGTATTTTAAGCGAGCGTTCAACGCACACATCCTACCTCGGGAAAATAAAATAAAGGTAGAAGGGATTGAGGAACTTCTCCCTCTTGAGGTAGCGGCAATTGGAGTAGATGAGCGAATTCCGATCTCCTCTGTTGGACTTGCCGACGTTTCTGATACGCAGCGCTCTCAATTGCAAGAGATGTTGGATCGAGTATTGCCAAAGGGCAAAGTGCCCTTAGGTCGCACCAATCTAATGCAACATAAGATTGATGTTGGTTCTGCGCGACCTATTAGGCAAAGATACTATCCCGTCTCCAAGAAACTTGAAGAAGAAATGCATGCACAAGTGCGCCAGATGCTGGAAGCAGGGGTCATTCGTAGATCCCATAGCGAATGGTCGAGCCCAGTGGTAATGGTTCGTAAGTCAAATGGCTCTTATCGCTTTTGCGTCGACTATAGGAAGTTGAACGGGGTCACCAAGGTGCCTGCGTATCCGCTTCCTTACATGGATTCTATCCTGCGAAAGCTACAGAAAGCACGCTATATTTCCAGCATTGACCTAAGCAGTGCATATCATCAGTACCGTTAGAGGAAGGATCACGACACTTGACGGCGTTTACGGTGCCCGGCCTAGGCCTATTCGAGTTTTGTTCTCTCCCGTATGGCGTATCTGGCGGACCCGCAACGTTCCAAGAATTGAGCGACAAAATTATCGGTCCCGAGCTGGAGCCACACGCATATTCCTATATGGATGATATGATTATAGCGACAGAAACTTTTGAAGAGCACTTAATATGGCTTGAGTATGTTCTCCGCAGAATTATGGATGCGGGCCTCACCATCAATTTTGATAAAAGCGAGTTTTGCCGCAGCGAAGTTAGATTTCTGGGGGTCCTTGTGAATCGAGAGGGATTCCGGCCGGATCCAGAGAAGATCGCCCCGATTTTGGAGTATCCAGCTCCGAAAAATCTCAAACAGCTTCGACGGTTCCTAGGAATGGCGTCGTGGTATCGGAAATTTCTGAATGAGTTCGCCACGATTGCGGACCCGCTTACCCATCTGACTAGATCAAATGTCAAGTATGTATGGGGTGATGAGCATCAGATGGCGTTTGAACAGATTAAAGCGCTTATCGCATCTGCTCCTGTGTTGCATAGTCCATCGTTCGACCATCAGTTCGTCATACAAACTGATGCCAGCTCCACGGGTTTGGGCGCGGTACTCACACAAATTATTGATGGGGCGGAACACGTGTTATGCTTTGCTAGCCGCACGTTGACATCAGCTGAGAGGAACTACTCACCAACCGAGCGAGAATGTCTAGCAGTGCTGTGGGCCATAAGGAAGTTCCGATCTTATGTAGAAGGTTATCACTTCAAGGTCATTACAGACCACCTAAGTCTGAAATGGTTACGAGGTATTCAGAACCCCACAGGACGCTTGGCACGCTGGGCTCTCGAAATGCTTGCCTATGACTTCGAGGTTGAGTATAGGAAAGGCATCGACAACTGGGTGCCAGACGCATTATCACGCATGTACGAGGATGAGTCTGAAGTAACAGTTTCGTCAGTCAGTTGCCCGGACGAGGATACTAGTGATTCCTGGTATCTGGCAATGAAAGCGAAAGTCCGCGACAGTCCTACTGAGCATCCATATTGGAAAATAGTTGGCAACAGACTATACTATTATTGATCGGATCCTTCGATCGAAGATCTCTTAGAGGACCAGGATGCTTGGAAGCTAGTCCTCCCCAAAGAAAAGCGGATGCAAGCCCTACATGAAGGACATGACGAGCCGACAGCTGGTCACCTGGGACGCGCCAAAACATATGAGCGTATCGCATTGCTGTATTATTGACCGTCAATTTACAAGGATATAGCAAATTACGTGCGTTGCTGCGCAGTGTGCCAGCAATGCAAAGCTGTCCAGTTAGCACCCGCTGGACTTATGGGCCGGCGTATCGTAACAAGGCCGTGGGAAGTAGTAGCCGGAGATATTATGGGCTCCAACTCTCGTACACCGCGAGGTCATGAATATCTGCTAGTGTTCATGGACCTTTTCACGCGCTGGGTAGAGTGTATCCCCATTCGCAAAGCAAATGCGAAAACGATTAAGAGGGAACTCAGAGAAAAAATCTTCCTACGCTTCGGAGTGCCGGAGACGTTCCACTCTGATAATGGAACGGAATTTAAAAACAAGATAGTGGACCGATTCTTAGAAGAACATGGAGTGGTCCACACGACAGTACCACCATATCATGCGCAAGCAAATCCCGTAGAGCGAGTAAACCGCACCTTCAAGACCATGATCACGTCATATATAGAGTCGAACCATAGTACTTGGGATCTACACATTCCCGAGCTAGTGTTTGCCTATAATACGGCTGTGCAAGAGTCTACGGAATTGTCACCTGCTTTTCTGAATTTCGGACGCAACCCCGTGCCTCCAAGTACGCTACGACGGCAAGAGGAACTCGCCGCAGCGCAGGAAGCAGAGGCAGCTGCGTTAGAGAATTGGAGTGAGCGCATGAATAAACTTCAGGAAGTGCGAGATTTAGCAGCGAAAAATTCAGCGAAAGCGCAAGAACGCCAGGCTAGATATTATAATCGCAAGCGGCGAGATGTGCAATACGCTATAGGCCAGAAAGTATTGCGGCGTAATCGCATTCTTTCGTGTGCGCCACAAGGAATTACTGCTAAATGGGCCCCCAGATATACTGGGCCCTACGTCATTTCTGAAAAACAAGGGCATAATACCTATCAGTTAGCTGACAAAAACGGAAATAAGGTGGACCAAATCTTCGTGAAAGATTTGAGGCCATACTATGACGACGACACCATACCTTCCGACTCCGAGGACGAAGCAGTAGAAGATACTTCGAAGGACAGCGAGGGACCAAGCAACCTCGAGCTTCAGCCAGACGAGTCGCGAGCGAACAATACGCCTAGAATAGTAGAGAAAAAGCGTGGTAGGCTGCGTCAAACGAGTTTAGTTGTTCAACGTAAGGCAGGGAAGGTTAGTAAGAAAACCGGGGCGCGACCGACTACCGTACGCGAAGTAAGCGTTGATCGCGACGCAGCGCCGGTGGAGATCAATCCCAAGAGAGGTCGAGGGAGACCAAAGGGGTCCACAAAATCCTTTGAGCCTACTTGTGACGCTTCTCCTCGACGCACCCGATCCAGAACGGTGAAAATACAAAATTAAAATTTCGACTTACCTTCTATACATTATTTATACATAATCGTTTTATTTATTACATATTATAAACACGCCTTGGGCACCTGAGAATCCCTATCTAAACGTCTATTTCCCCTCCTAGAAAGAAGATGAATCCAGACCAAGGATTAGAAGGGGAAAATGCGACGTTCGCCGTCCACGTGATAGTGAGGCTGACAGGCCCGAGCCAACCCGTCACACCTGGGGGCTCCTCCGAAGGGCTCACTCTTGAGGAGATACCCCTAGAAGCGGGAGAGGGCCCCAGGGACCAGCCCATCCTCGACAGTCACCCTGCGTTAGCCGCCATAGTCCAAGGATCACAAACCCCTGACACGGAGTCCAACGGATCAGAGAGCGAGGATGGGGAGGATGCCCTCACAGTCATAGAGGTCGCCACGAGTCGACCACAGCAAGCGAGATCCGCAGAAGAAAGGACGGTGGACGAGGTAGAGGCGACTCCCTCCACGACCCTAGGAGAATGGGAAAGGGTCCGACAAGGGCTACTCTCCTCGAGGCGGGAATACCTCGAAGGTCGAAGACGACACCTGGCGGCATGTGACGACTACGAAGAGTTCGTAGAGCGCCAAGGAGAAGAAGGTCGCCGCCTTGGAGCGAGTTTCGTGACCAAAGTCGCCGACAGTAGAGCAGCTTTCGCTGCGGCGGACCAGTGTGTCCGAGATAGAGAGCAACAGAGGCAGCGCTTAGAACGGGAGGTGGAGGAAGCGCGAACAAGGATCGCCACCTTCCAAGAAAGAACATGCCGGGAGGCCGAAGACCTCCAGCGACAACTGGACCAGGTGGTGGCCCAAAGCCGAACAGTAGGGGCCGTAACACCGCCAGTAAGACGGGATAGACCGCGGTTCTGCCACCAGTGTGGCTTGAGAGGGGTCAACCGTGGCCGCGAGTGCCCAAACCGGAGCAACCACCCCGATTTCGTGCCACGCCGATAAAACGCGAAAGGAAAGGCGAGGAGGATATGCGAATCGCCATGGAAATCCTCCCGCCCCTATAATAAAGAGAGAGAAAAGGATACTTTCTGCGTTTTACTTATAATACCTTTTCGTTACAGTCAATTGACTAATTTTTTTTATTTTTTTTATCTATTACACTATTATTTACTAATACTTTTTGTGGAGAGAGCGGTAGATGCCGAGCTGACACGCCTCCGGCTAGCAGCGTCTGGGGGAGGGGTGTGTGACGGGTAATTTCACATACCCTGTCACATGCTCTCTCCCACACAGACACACACACACAAATCATGTACTAACCTTTTATAGATGTTACAGGTGTCAACGCGGTAAAGGGAGAGAGAGAATTGCGAGCCGCATAGAGAGAAAGAGAGAGAGAGTATAAGCAGGGGGCACGCAGGGGCGCGAGCTCCGATAGTTTTGCGGGAGCTAGTAGAGACGTTTAGGCAACCGGTAGAGACGGACGCGGGATATTTCACGGGAAGCGACGGGTGCCCTTGCGACGACCACCCGATATACCTGCGAGCCGGCCACCGCTATCCCCAAGGATTGTCTGGGGAAGAATTCCTTATCGTGCGGCGATCGCTGTCGAAGGCCAGGATTAAGGTGAGTCAGCAGTTATATCTCTCTCTCTTCCCGGGATATTCTTTCTCTCTCTCTATTTCGCGACACACCTGCGAGGACGCACACTGCGTGTGAAGTGCGTGAGTGTTTCCCTTCCCAGTATTGGAATATATACATATTTTTATAGCTTCAGTGTTGTTTCTGGTTTTTTCCCTTTTCCCCAGTCATTCATGCTCTCACATCGATAATGGTATGTACCGCGGGTTTTACCGACTAAAACCCCGTTACAATCTTTTATATATTTAATGTATTAGTTTAATAATAACATATTTTCTTGAATTTATATGAAAGTGGAATATAAAACTTAGACTTGAAAACATTTTACTGTTTAAAATTCTTTTAGAGAAACTTCACAACTTTTGAAGAGACCGAATGAGTCGGATGAGGCTAAGTATCCAAGTCACTGCTCTGACAAAGCAGAGATCGTAAGTTCGACTCTATCCTGCCGGCTTTATTTCTCAAATTAAAAGAAAATCGTTAATTCTTCTCAATTTTTTTTGTAAGGGAATCATTAAAAAGACTCCATATTTTAAGTACATACGATTGTCTGCTCGATATCACATTCCGGTGCCCGTACGTAGTTGATCAATTTTTATTTATAATTTTATAGGAGATTGTTTGTTGTAACAAATTAATAAAAGTCAAAATTGAATTGCAGTTTAAAAAAATATTAATAAATACTTAATAATTAAAAATAATTAATAATGGAGCGGTCGATGGTTCAAGTTGTAAATGCATACTTCTTAAGACATACGCCGCCCAAGGGTCGTGAGGTCGAATACCCGTCAGTTCTAATTTTTCGGGAACCTATAAAGAAAATATATTTCTGGATTTGTTGGTGACGGAGATCGGGATTGCAACCCGTTAAGTTGGTAAGGTCAGTTATGCCCATGTATAATTATTAAAAAAATAAATAAATAAAAAGAATGTACTTTTTTATGTATATATATGGGGCGAATCACGTCAACTCTCCTAGCGCGGCGCGCGAGCGCTTAATACTGTTGTTTTCAACTTGCGTTTGCGGTATGAAAAAAAATATATATAAAAGATATCCAATAAACTATTTCGATGTATTTTTTCCTCAGCTTTCCAATGGTGTGGTCAGATTTTCCAAAATTTTCCATTTTCCTTAAAAAAAACACAAAACGTGTTATATCGTGAAAAGTCTATTTTTAATATTTTTTTTAATACTTTTAATCGAAGGCTGAGGTTTCTTTACATAAGAAAAGTTCTTTTGCACAGAGTGCCCGATTATATTTCAGTGAGTAATAGAACGCCGAAAAGCAGAAGTACTGCGCGCGACTTGGCGCGGCGCGGCCGGCGTCACCGGTACATCATGCTTACTTGTAAAACTAGTTCTTTTTTCAGTCGGTAGGTGGCTTAAACAAAAAAAATTTAATGTTTAAATGAATTGTCACAAGAAATTCATATATACGACGATGTTTTTTTTAAATTTAGATTTTTTTATGATTAAATCATAAATCTATTGGTTACGTATTTCTCCGGTTTATTGTAGCAACTACAATGGGTTAAACCTGGAAAATGAAATGCATAAATCCTTTCTCTCGAGAGAATCACCCTACGTCTAAAGATCTGTTTGACTTTCCTTCAACTTTTAGAAGTATATTTCCGTTTGTACCCGAAGAAGCGAAAATATGTGGTACATGTCGTAGGCAAATTTACAAACGTAAAGCAGATTTACCTATTTAGGATACAAAAAAAGCTAACATAAATTGTTGTGATGAATATCATAAAGCTGGCGTAACGGTTCTCGAACAAATTAAAAGAAAATTTTCTAATACTATATCGAAGCAAGATAGAATTCAGCTACTCACTCTTGCTCCCGATTTTTGATCTCGTAATGATTTAATCAGAGAGTTTGGTTGTACTGAATGGGAAGCTCGAGAAGCAAAAGAGTTAGTAGCTGAAAAAGAAGTTTTCTCAGTTCCTGAAAAAAAACGCGGCAAAGTACTTTCGGTTGAAACTACAAATTTAGTTAAACGTTGTTATGAAAAGGATGACATAAGTCGAATTATGCCAGGCTTGAAAGATTGCATATCCGTAAAGCAGGACAACGGCAAACGAGAACACGTTCAGAAAAGATTACTTCTTGGCAATTTGAACGAAATCTATTATTTATTTCAAAAAGAATACGAACACGTTAAAATTGGGTTAACAAAATTCATACAATTGAGACCAGTACACTGTGTTTTAGCTGGAAGCAGTGGTACACACAATGTATGTGTATGTGTACATCATGAAAACGTTAAGCTCATGCTAGAAGCTGCTGAGCTAGAGTGCTTAACGAAAAATAGTAAACTATATCTTACAAATTATCATGACTGTATTCAGGCAATCGTTTGTAAAAATGCACGTGATGAGTGTTTCTTGGGTGACTGTCTAAATTGTCCTAATACGTCTGCATTACGAAAACATTTGCTTGAATGTTTTGATAAAAATAATGTTTTTGAAATTCAATTTGAATCGTGGTTTCAAACAGATTGACGTACGATAGCTTCAAAAAGTGAGAACGTTTATGACTTTCTCAACACGCTGGGCGACAAATTAATGAAATTGAAGACTCACGATTTTTTTGCTAAGAAACAGTCACAGTATGTGAATAAGTTGAAAGAAAATCTTCAAGAAGGGGAGTTTATTGTCTGTTTTGATTTTACGGAAAACTATGCATTTGTAGTACAGAATTCTACGCAATCTTTCCATTGGAATAATAACCAGGCAACTATTTTTACAGTTGTAATTTATTACAAAGAAAATAGTGATCTTAAACATGTAAGCATTGCTGTAATTTCTGATAATCTAAACCATGATACTGTTGCGGTTTATGAATATCAAAAAATTGTCATACCTTATCTGAAATCTAATTTCGTAGTTAAAAAAATTTATTATTTAACGGATGGAGCAAGTCAACATTTTAAAAATAAGAATAATATGCAAAATCTTCTATTTCATGAAAAAGATTTCGAAATCTCAGCGGAATGGCACTTTTATGCTACCGCGCACGGCAAAGGTGCATGTGATGGTATCGGTGCGAACTTAAAAAGAGGTGCAAAACGTGCTAGTCTACAACTTTCATCCAAAAATAGAATTTTAACAGCAAAAAGTCTTTACGAATGGGCTAAAAATTATTGCAAAGAAACCAAAGTATTTTATATCAATAAAGATGATTATGAAAAAACTGTTTTAGAACTCAAACCAAGATTAGATAATGCTAAATCTATACCAGGGACTTTACAGTATCATGCTTTTATTCCACTGAATCAAAACACATTCAAACTACAGAAAACGTCTTTAAGTTCTAAATATCAAATCTTTCCAAAGAAAGACACTAAGAAAAAAGAAAATAATGTATCCAAACCTGCAACAAAGACAAAGAAAGCCACGAAGCTAAAGACAAAGAAAGCCTCTTCGAAAACCAAAGTAACAGAAAAACGATTAATAAAAACAAAAAAATAACTAAATTTAACTAACAGGTTTAAAAGAAATTATAAGGTAGCAAAATATGAAAAGGAGGACCGAATCCAGCGGCCACCGTCGAGCGCGAAGTCACGCGCCTTGCCGCTGCGCGCAGTACTTCAACTTTTCGGCGTTCTATTACTCACTGAAATATAATCGGGCACTCTGTGCAAAAAACTTTTCTTATGTAAAAAAAACCTCAGCTTTCGATTAAAAGTATTAAAAAAAAAATTAAAAATAGACTTTTCGAGATATAACGCGTTTTGTTTTTTTAAGGAAAATGGAAAATTTTGGAAAATCTGACCACACCATTGGAAAGCTGAGGAAAAAATACATCGAAATAGTTTATTGGATATTTTTTATATATTTTTTTTCATACCGCAAACGCGAGTTGAAAACAACAGTATTAAGCACTCGCGCGCCGCGCTAGGAGAGTTGACGTGATTCGCCCCATATACAGTTTTATCAACGTTTAACCACTTATCAACTATTAACAGGTACTTGTTCACGAATCTTTGAGCTTCGCTCCAGGTATCACCAGTAGATATAATTGCAGTGCCATCTGCATACTTATGGCTTCCATGGGGATTTCTTTCAAAATATCATTAATGTAGAGTATAAAAAGTTAAAACTCTTTCTCGCTGCAATCTCGTTGCAGCTGGTCCATATGCGGGATAGTGGAGTCTCCTCTCCGCTCCGCAGGCACAGTCTCGCACTCTCCTTTCCTCTCTCTTCCTCTTTCATCTCGCACAATCAACCGGCAGAACGTCGGCCTCCTCGCTGGCGACCTTTAAGATGGCGGCGGACCGTCCCTCTTCTCGAGGCACACGGCGTGAGTAGTCAAGCGGTAGTGGTTCTTCCTCTCCGCGGCCGTGCCCCCCCCCGCTCCTTCTCTGCTCTCGTCTTTACACCTGTTGCCGTGCGTGGGCATGAGATGGCGTCTCATATTCCTTTTGCGGCCTCTCGTCCGTGAATTATACGTGACTTATTACATCCCCCGCCCAGACGATGCTTACCAGGTAAGCAACTTCTGTCACTCGGAACACGATGTCTCGAAAATGAACGAGGAGGAGGATGTAGTCGGTGTGAGGAAAATCAAAGGGTATAGTCATTCTGATCTCTTTTTCTTTTCTTTTATTTATACTCCTTTACAGCTTCCCCTCATTCATTCCCCTCTCTTGTCCTTCCCGTTTCCCTCCGGACTATTCCTTCCCTCTATAATGAGGGCATGGACCGTCTCAGCATTCGGGCATTTCGATGGGAACCACACTGTGCCTCGTGGGTTTGGCGTTTGCAGTGTCGTTCCCTGCGCCCCATCTCCAGCACCGCAGCTGGAACGCCTCGATCGACCCGATCCCCATGCTTCTCCCGTCGAGGTGCTCGGCTGATACCGCCGATCGACGGGATATTGGTGGGTATTGGGCAGCAGCCTTAGTCGCGGCCTAGCTGCGGACCTCGAATTCACGCCTGGCGTCTGCCAGGCGTGCGGCGTTCGCCGCGTCAGCCACTTTCTGTCGCCGCCTCTCCTTTCGAACAGTTAGCCACACGGAGATGTATTCAGACAACTCCCAATGTTTTTGGAATGGGGTCACCCACTCCTCCGTGTGGTCCGCAGCGTGAAGGAATCTACGGTGGAATTCATCCCACACGTAGATTGCTTCCCTCATGCAGGCTCGATATTGTGTCCATGAATCTCGAGCCGCCACTAGCGACGATGGTTCCGCCGGCGTCTCGTGAGAGCCGCCGATCCTCGGCATCCCGGGTAAGGCGCATCTATCCTCATCCCCGTCCTCTTCCACTTCCTCGATGACCACTGCTTCTCTGGTCCGAGCAATTCTTCGCCTCTCTTCTTCTTCATCTCGACGCCGCTCGTTGAGGACGTGTATGGCGGCCGCCACTACACCGTCCACTCTATTCCCCAGATGCAGCTGAAAGACTGCCTTCGCCACTCTATCCACTATATCCTCCTGTATCTCCATCTGGAATCAAAAAATTCGGGTTTGGGGGAATCGTTCTATGGGCGGGGGTTTCTTCGAGTCCGTCGTGGGGATAATGGGGTTGGTAGACTCCTCTTGTTGAGTATGCTCGGCCCCCTTGGCCGCCTACGTGGCCTCTTTGGGGTGCCGGTCATCTTTACTGATTTTTTCCTCGCGTGGGGTTCGGGTCTCACGGCCCTCACTATGTATACCGCCATTCGCGGCCTCCCTCGCTTGGACTTCGCTTCGTCCTGCGCGACATTTTCGGAGGCCATGTCCCTCGCTGGAACCGTGGCTTGCGCGCTTTCGCCTGACGTTGGAGGGTCGCTCGTCTCCTAAGATTCCCTTGGAGTTTGCGATGATTCGATGTCTAGGGTGATCATGGGTTCTTCTGATGAATTTTCGCCCGTTACGAACGTCTTTAGGTCTTCGGCCGAGACCACTTTTTCTACTTGGTCCATGGGACCGAAGAGCTTGTATGAGTTTGGCCCGTGGATCGCTATTACTATGAACGGTTCCGCGTACTTAGGTGCCAGTTTTGCCGTTATGCCCTGAGTCGCCGAAGACAGTACCCTATTTTTCAGCCAGACGATGTCTCCTAGCGGAAATGTTTCTTCTCGGCGACCTGCGTCGTAATATTTAGCGGCGCGCAATCTTGACATGCGCGTGTTCCAGACCTGCAGCAATTCTTGCCGTGGAGTTTTCTTGCCCCCGTCTCACAGTGCCGAGTGGCGTTGGTTGTCCCCCGTAGTTCAGCATTGCCGGGCTGAAACCAGTGGAGCTGTGTTTGGCAGTGTTCATCGCGAACGCTAACTCTGGCAAGTTCTAGTCCCAAGTCTTGTGATTTTCCGTTACGTAAGACGCGATCATAGTTTTAAGGGTTCTGTTTCCCCTTTCTACGGGGTTTGCTCTTGGGCAGTATGGGGGGGGGGGGGTCGTGGTGTGGTAAACTTCTTGTTTCATCAGATATTCATCGACGGCCTTGTTCTTAAACTCTGCACAGTTATCTGAATGAAAAGTCTCCGCATTCTTTCCTGAAATTCCTTAGCATGGTTCGGGCGTTCGCCTTCCGGATGGGGATACATTCTACCCATCTGGAGAATAGATCTTTGACTACCAAGATATATTCGTACCCCCCCCCCCCCCCTCTACTCCGTGGCAATTGTCCAGTGATGTCGCCGGTCACAATTTGCCACGGCCTCTCTACCGATTGTTTTCCCATCAACCCCATGGGCGGCTTTTGTACTACCTTACACTGCTGGCATAGCATGCAGCCTCGAAAGTATTTCTGGATGTCAGCGTACATACTCGACCAGAAGTACTGGTTCGCTACTCGAGCGTACGTTTTTTCGCGTCCGAGGTGTCCAGCAGTGGGGTCGTCGTGATTTTCTCGCATGATGGCATGCCGGTGTTCTAGTGGAACCACCAGCTTCCAGGCGTCATCGTCGCCTATGTACTCCCCGATATCTTCGTCGGGCTTGTAGTGCTATCGGTTGCCCCCTACGGTTTTACAGTTTGGATTTTCTCGGGGGTTCATGAGCGTTTTGTCGAAGATGGCTAGGTACCACTGATCTTTGGTACCTGTTGACCGACTCACGGAGCCGATGGATGTTTCCTATCCATCGTACATTCTGGACAAAGCGTGTAACACGTAATTCAGTGCCCACTTATTATGGATCACTTCGTAGTTGTGGCCTTGCAGGCGTAACGCCCATCTAGCCAGACGGCCAGTGGGATTTTTCAGGTTACATAACCAGGCGAGACTCGAATGATCCGTCACCACTCGAAGGCGGTAACCTTAGATATAGGGTCGGAACTTTTCGATGGCCCATACCACTGCCGAGCATTCGCGCTCGGGTACATTGTAGATCCTCTCCGCCGAATTCAACGTCCGGCTGGCGAACTCCAGTACTCTTTCCCCTTCTGCAGTTGTAGACTCTGTAAGACGGGAGCTGAGGCGATTAGTGCTTTCAGTCACACGAATGCGTCCTGCTGGTCTGCTAGCCAGTCATATCTTTGGTTCCTCTTCAGGAGACGTGTCAGGGGTTTGGCCAACGTTGCATAACCATTCATAAACCCCCGATACCACAACGACATGCCCAGAAAGCCCATGTCAATTGCTTCATGTTCTTTGGCGCCGGGTATTTCATTACCGGTTCTATCTTTTCTGAATCTGGCCTGATCCCATCCCGGTTCACCAGGACTCCCAAGTACCTAGCCTAGAGTTTACAGAACACGTATTTCTGCCGGTTAATGACGCCTTAAGCCTTTCCAGTACTAGCTTTAGTAGTCGTCGGTGCTCTTCGTAGGTTCCATAGATTAAGCTGATATCGTCCAGATAGGCGAGCACATACGGCTCCAAATCTGGGCTGATCACCATGTCTATTAATCTCTGCAACGTTGCTCCCGCCTATGATAAACCAAAGGGCATGTGTAGTCAGTGGTACAGCCCTTTGCGCGGTACAGTGAAGGCAGTGATTGGTCGGGACGGCTTGCTCAGTGGGATGTGGTGATGCGCTTCTGATATCGATCGTCGATATGTACTTTGCCATCCTCAATTTCCGCAATATATTTTTGTTGAGATATAGGTATATAACAGGTGCGTTTATATAGTACTGTAGCGGAAGCGAGAGAGGAGATACGAATGAGTGACTGACCACACACACACTGCACACCAGTATATCTCCCTACCTAAGCTCCCACTCCTATCCATGTGAGTATGTGTGAGTGACGCCGATCTGCGAGCTGCGGCTAAGTGAGAGAAACGGGCTCTATGTCTGTCAGCGTCTGTATAGCTGTAAGGTGCGCACGAAAAGGTATATACACGCCGGTCATACGTTTAACACTGTATCGTGCTTTGAGCACATTGTATATATATTCTGTATTATAGTTTTTCTCATTAAAGTATTCATTATTAATAATATATGTTGCATCCCGAATATTATTTATTTAATTTTATATTAACCTTCGGGGAGATTTAAAATTAAAATCAACATGGTAGCAGTCCATGGTTGAGATTCGGACGGAAAACCGCGGATGCAAACGGATTTGCATAGCCACGAAAGTTTTCTTGAGCACGAAGGAAAGCTCGGAAAAGTCTGAAAAAGGGGCATGCCAAAAGGTGGACAGAAAAACACAGAAGAAGAAAACGTTGAATTTAAAGAAGAAAAGATAAAAGTAGCAAGAGAAGCCTTTGTGAAAATCACAAGAAAAGTGCTCGTTCTGTTAAAGTTTATTAAAGGTGTGAAAGAGGATATTCAATTACAGAGAGCCATGGAGAGATGTGATATTAAAATCCCAGTGTTTGACGGCGTTGAGTATAGCAACTGGAGAGAACGTATAGAAGTTTTTTTGCAGCTGAAAGAATGCCATGTAACGATAGAAAGAGAAAAACAAGAAAATGATTAACTATATCTTTAGCGCAATCACGAACAGGCAGATGGACTTGCTTACGGATAAAAAGACGGCATTCGGTATTATGAAGGAATTTGACAGAAGATATAACAAGGGGTCTACAGCACTGCAAATAGTCTGCAGAAATAAATTGGAGAAGATGAAGTTAGACAAGTATAGCGACTTAGTTACGTTTTTTGGCGACTTCGAAAAAACAGTAAATGAACTCAAGAGCGCAGGCGCGAAAATCTCAGAGACGGAGAAATTGAATTACATGCTGAACACCTTGCCAGATGCATATAGCCATATCGGCGATTTAATCGACACGCTGAAAAAGGAGGATCGAACAGTAGATTATGTGAAGAGCAAGTTAGAAATCGCAGAGAAAAAAAAAACGAAGTAGATGCCAAAACGAATGCCTACATATCAAAGAAGGACAGCACCTGCTACGAATGCGGAAAGAGCGCTCATTTTGCGAGAAGCTGCCCGGAACGAGAGCACGCGTCGCAGCGCGGCGGCAGGGGCAACGGGCCCGGCAGAGGCTACCGAGGACGAAGTAGATGGGGCAGCCGAGGAAATTACAACGGAGGAGGCCGAGGAAGGCCGCACCAGCAGCAGCAGCAGCATACGTCTGGGGCCAACGCGTGGATAGCAACGATAGCAACAGCATTCAACAGTGAAGTAAATAAGTTAAGTAATTGCGAAATAAATTGGCTGTTAGATAGCGGTTGTACCGATCATATAGTAAACACGGATAAATATTTTGAAAATTCTACTGAATTGAAAGTGTCGATAAATATTTACTTAGGCGATAACAGATACCTAAAAGCGACCAAAATAGGAAACATTGTAAGTTATTTTGAAGCGTGCGGTAAATATAATAAGATTGATATTAGAAATGTGTATTATTCAAAAGATATGAGTCAAAATTTAATTAGCTATGGGAAAGTTACGGACAATAATACGATACTCTCGAAAGGAAACGAGTCGAAAATATTTGATAAATTTGGTAACCTTACAACAGTAGTGTATAAAGAGAATAGAATTTACCCTATCAAAAGTTATTTAAAAGTAGATAGCCACATGGTTAATAATGTTGTGTGTCATGAAATGAGTAATAAAGAAAAGTGGCATAGAATGTTAGGACACGTCAACTTTAATTATTTAAATAAATTGTGCAAAGATCAGTTGGTAGAAGGATTACCTACTGAACTCGAGTCGGAATTTTTAAAATGTAAAACTTGTTTAGAAAATAAAATGCCAAACTTCCCTTTTAATGATAATAGAGTTAAAGCCACCGAGGTATTAGAAATTATACATTCGGACGTGTGCGGGCCATTTAAAACTACGGGTTTTAATAATGAAAAATATTTTGTTTCATTTATTGATGATTATAGTAAAATTACAAAAGTTTATTGTATAAAAACGAAAGATGAAATAACAAATTGCTTGGTCCAATACGTAAATGAGAGCGAAAATCTGACGGGAAAGAAAGTAAAAATCATTAGATGCGATAACGCGTTAGAATACGTAAAAGGTAAATTTTCGAAGTTTACAAAAGAGAGAGGAATTATTTTGAATAATTGCCCACCGTATGTACACGAGTTGAATGGCACGGCAGAACGTTTTAATAGAACAATTATGGATATGTCTAGGTGTTTATTAGCAGAAGCACAGGTAAATATAAGGTATTGGCCGGAAATTGTTTGCGCGGCAACGTACTTAAAAAATAGAACGTTGACAAACACTATTGAAAGACAAACACCATATGAAATATTTTTCAGAAGGAAACCGAATGTAGAAAACTTAAGATTATACGGCAGTAAAGTTTTTGTGCGTAAACCGGAGCAGAAAAAAGAATCTAAATGGGATAGAAAAGCAGAAATGGGCATTTTATTAGGTTACGAAGAAGTAGGTTATAGGATCTTACTTAATAATAAGATTATAGTAGCTAGGCACGTAGAATTTGTCGAAAACGGAGTTAGATATATAGGGCTTGATGATGAGATACCGTTGTATACAAATGTCGATAGTGACACGGATGATAGCTTTAAAAGTATTGAGGAAAATGAGGAAAATGATTTAAATGAAAATGAAAAAGGTTTAAATAGAATCGAGAATAAAAATAAAATTAAAAACCTAGAAGTCCCGAGAAGGTCAGCGCGTAATAAGAAAAGTCCAACGCGGTACCCAGAAAATGAACAGACTAGCATATACGCGAACTTTTGTAACATTGATACCCCGTGTAAATTTGAGGAGGCGATCAATTGCGTTGATAATAAAAATTGGCAAAAAGCAATGGACTCGGAAATAGAAAGTTTAAACAAAAATAAAACTTGGGATTTCGTGGAATTGAATAAAGTAAAAGAAAAAGATATACTAGAGGCTAAATGGGTTTATACAAAAAAGTCAGATAATAGGTTTAAGGCTAGGTTAGTTGTAAGAGGTTTTCAACAAAGAAATGTGATTGATGATATATATGCTCCAGTAGCGAGTAATCAAACGTTAAAATTTTTATTAGCCTTTTGTTGCCAACATGGCCTAATTATTGAACAGATGGATGTAGAGACGGCCTTTTTGAACGGAAAAATAACTGATGAAGTATATATATATATCAATCACAAGGCTATGATGATGGGACAGATAAGGTGTGTAAATTAAAGAAATCTATGTATGGTTTAAGCGAGAGTCCCAGAGATTGGTATGAGTGTATTAATAAATATTTAGAAGAATTAGAATTTAAGAAAAGTCATGCGGAATTATGCTTATACGTTCATGATAAAGGCGATAATATTGTATATCTAGCGATTTATGTAGACGACGTTCTGATTTTTTGCAAAAATAAGAAAAAGATACAAACTATAAAGAAATTATTATCAGATAAATTTAAAATGAAAGATTTAGGAAAAATAAAGGACTACCTAGGAATTAATGTAGATTATGATCATGAAAACTGTAAAATGAACTTAGATCAGACTAAGTATATTGAGATGTTAGCAGAAAATTTGATTTGGTAAATAGCAAATTATTTAATACCCCTATGGAGACTAAGTTAAAAATAGAAAAATCTGACTACTGCGAAAAAGATGTTAAATATCGAAATTTAATGGGTGCGTTATTATACATAAGCTCTAATACAAGACTAGATGTAAGTTATAGCGTAAATTACCTAAGTCGTTTTCAAAATAGTTACGACAAAACTCACTTTAAGTATGCTTTGCGAATTTTAAAATACTTGTATGCTACAAAAGATTTAAAACTGCGTTATGAAAAGAATGAAAGTGATAAAGTAATGGATTGTTATGTTGACGCCGATTGGGCAGGAGATAATGTTGATCGCAAATCAACGAGCGGCTATGTAATACGGTTGTATGGGAATGTAATTGCATGGAAGTCACGAAAACAAAAAAGTGTAACTAAAGCGTCGACGTATGCAGTGTATGTTGCATTATCAGATGCAGTGAGTGAAGTAAAATTTATGAAAGAATTGATGAAAACGTTCAAAATCGGTGAAAGTGAACCAGTGAAAATTTACGAAGATAATTCGGGAGTGATTAATATTGCGAAATATGGTAATTTTACTAAGAACTTGAAGCATATTGAAATACATTACCATTTTGTGCATGAGTGTGTTAAAAATAAAATGATTGAGATAATAAAAGTAAGTACTGAAAATAACGTAGCGGACATAATGACAAAAGCGTTATGTAGAGAGAAGTTTCGAAAAATGATGAATGTGGTATGAATAAATAAATAAAGAAAAGGTACGATATAAATGTCAGGAGGCGTGTTGAGATATAGGTATATAACAGGTACATTTATATAGTACTGTAGCGCAAGCGACAGAGAAGATACGAATGAGTGACTGACTACACACACACACTGCACACCAGTATATCTCCCTACCTAAGCTCCCACTCCTATCCATGTGAGTATGTGTGAGTGACGCCGATCTGCGAGCTGCGGCTAAGTGAGAGAAACGGGCTCTCTGTCTGTCTGCGCCTGTATAGCTGTAAGGTGCGCACGAAAAGGTATATACACGCCGGTCATACATTTAACACTGTATCGTGCTTTGAGCACATTGTATATATATTCTGTATTATAGTTTTTCTCATTAAAGTATTCATTATTAATAATATATATTGCATCCCGAATATTATTTATTTAATTTTATATTAACCTTCGGGGAGATTTAAAATTAAAATCAACAATTTTACATAAAGGGCAAAGGATACGCGTCGGGCTTCATCTGCGTGTTGACCTTCTGGCCATCGACACCGAAGCGATAAGTGTCATCCTTCTTTTGCACCACTGGGCTCGACCAGCCGCTATTAGATGGTTCTATAATCCCTTGCTCCAATATTTCTTTCACATATTGGTTCATCTCATGTTCTACTCTTTCAGAAGCAGGGAAATACCTTCGTTTAATGGGCTTAGTCGACCCGACATCGATGTGGTGTTCGATGTCACACGTTAGGCCGCAGGTGTCTCCCTGGCCTTTCAATGTTTCGTCCTGGAGAGACTCCAGCTCTTCGCGTTGCGAGTCGGTGACATCGGCGATAGCCGCTGCTTAGATGGCGGCTACGCGAGCCTCCAAGCTGGTTACTTCTAGGTGTACCTTAGCATAGGTGCCCTTGAAGTATAGAACGTCCTCGTCTGGGTCCAGTATAACACTGAACTTCTTTACGAAGTTCACTCCCACATAACATTCGTCATCGAGATGGGGGACTATACCCACTCGCACGTCGCGTGATTCGCTCGCGACTGTTATGGGGAATATTACGTGTCCGACCAACGGACGGAAGATACCGTCTGGTAATTTGACACGTCCAGCTTATCCGTTGAGATGTCTCTCCCAAACGCGCTGACTATCTGTAATCCCACCGCCCCCATCACTGTACTGGATGCCCAATTGTCGTATAGGGCCCGGATTGTAAAGTCGCTGATTCCTATCTGGAGCCTCCAGCGTATTTCATCCTCCTCTTGGTACTCCCGCTTCTGCGGTTGTGCTTTCCGGCTCGACGGATTGCGCTGCCATCGAAGTGACGCTCTCTTTCGCCAACCGCTTCCAGCTGCCACTTGACTCTTGGGAGGATGTGGTCCTTTGCATAAGCGGGTCTATTCCCCTCGTCGAGGCTTCAGCCTCGACTGGTGTCGGCATCGATGAAGTCGCACGTCCTTCGGGACGGTACGTCGATCTCCGCGGTTGTTCGGTCTCTCCTCTCTCTTCTGAGAGAGTCGAGTTTAATCGTCTATTCTGATCGGCCTCGCCTTCGGGAGAGGGTTCGTCTGGACATCGTTGGATCTTTACTTCTCCCTTTGACACTTCAATGGCAGTGGGGACAGGCTCTGCGGAGACCGAATGTTCTTCCGGATGATTTGTTGACCTCTGCGGCTGTTTGGTTTCCTCCCCTTCTTTTGAAGGGGGAAAATGCCCGACTAATCCGCCTTCGTCTTCGGGAGAGGGATCGTCCGGGCACTTGTGAGTGTCCATATTACCCGTCGATGATTCGGCGTCGATTGGGAGAGATGTTGCGGGGACCGTGTTCACTTCAGGAATGGCCACGGTCCTTAGTGGCCACTCCCCGCCTCGTTTCCCGAGCGCTTGGGAAAATACTTTTTCATACACCCCAGTTCTCCGCATCCGAAGCACTTCATCGGTTGCGTCGGATCGAACCTTTGCTGATTCTCTCCGGGCGTCGCGCCAGGGCGGTCCGACCTGGGCTTATCTCGCCCATTCCTGGGTGGGGATTTACTTTGTTGCCGTGTTCCGGGGGACCTCCTGGGGTTTCTCTGACCCCATTTTCCCTACCCATTCCTGGGCCGGAATGTCACGAATAGCGCCGTAAGATCTGACACGGGAGGCTTCTTTTCCTCCTTCGTTGCGACGGATACCTCTGGCCTGGGCTTTTTCGTTCCCTGGGCCGATTTGTACGCCATTTCTGGCAGTAGAGAGGCCTCGGGTAGTGGTGGAGGAGGTATGTTCCTTTCCCGCTCCAGCGTCTGCTTAGCGTCCAACACAGCATGCAGCAGTGACTCTACGCTGGTAACTTCGCATCTCCGGACCATCTTCTGTAGATCTGCTCGCATGTTTCGATGTAGCAGATCTAGCTCTTGGCTGTCTTCTAGTCTTGGCGATAATTTATTCATTATGCCGATTAGACACGTTAGATAGTCTTGAGTTAACTCGTCAGGTCCTTGCGTTCGCAAATTGGCTTCGTTCAACAGCCTTTGTTGATACTGCCGACTTGTCCCGTACCAGCGTCTGGCTGAAACGGTGAATTCGTTCCAGGTTCTCCACTTCGTCCTTTTATTCATGTACCAGGTAGCCGCATTGTCTGTGAAGAGCTCAGATAAAGCTGTCAAGAGTTCGTCGTCTGACAGGTTGCTGAGCGCGTTACACGCGCCAGGAATGCGTCTATAATCTGGTCTTTCCTGACAGAGAACTTGACGTTCCATTTCCTGACTGTTTGGCCTACGTCTTTCTTGCTTCTGAACCTAGACGTCTGCTCCAAGCTTCCCGGCGCGAATCTAGTGCTAAATTTACCGAAGTTGTTTCGTCTGCTCGCTGCTCCCTTTGTCGGAGTTGGCTGCTCCCTTTGTCGGAGTTCGTCGGTTATAGTCGCACGACTACCGCCCCCCTCCCAGGCGCTGGATGCCGTGGGCGGTGGTGCCGACTGTCTGCGAGATTCATCGAGCGCCGAATCCCCAAATATCGTGAACGTATCCTGGAAGTTCACGTGTCCAGGACGTTTAGCGTCTTCGTGCCTTGTACTGGATAACCACTGATCGCGCTTCACTTGCTCAACCTGCTGTTTGAGCAATCTGACTGTGGAGATCAGCTCCGCCATCACAAAAGATACGTCTTTAGGTATCTGGAATTCGTTTCCCTGTGCGGATACTAGAGTGATCGTCTCTTCGTTCGACCGTTTGCTCGGCTCGTGGGTGCCTGTGGGTGTTCGAGTTGACTGTGGGCTCTTCCTCATCATTGGTTGTTACGTTGGTCTTTGGTAGTCCACGGAGTGACCTTTCGTATTTAAAATCGGTGGTTATCGTTGCGTCGATAAATTGACGCCTTAGTCGAGCTCGGTCATTGATGTTTTCGATATCCTCGCCTTGTTCTTCAATGAAGTGATTGGCCGAGTAATTACCGAGTAACCATTTCTGCAAGCGGTACGCTTGCGCGAAATAGTTGCCTTCTGTAGACATTTTCAGTCCAGACAGTGTCTCATTTACTTGTTGGCCATTCAGTCCTGTCAGACACTCTTCTATCGATGATTCTGTTCCGTTGGACATCTTGTGATTTGATGGATAACTTTCTTCTTTCTTGGTTATCTGTCTTTCGCTTCGCAAGATTCCAGGGTTCGCTAGTGCGAGCGAGGGTATTACAATACGGTGGCACAAGAAAAATTTTGCAATTAAATTTTCCTTGTTGTAGCTGAATGTACGAATTTCGCAAATCCTATCGTTTTCTATTTCGCAGTTTTCGCTATCTATTCGCCTTGTCGGTCCAATCAATCATGGGTATATTTTCGTAAAAATTTAATAAAAATAATTTTTGTTCGTCACTAAACTTTTCCGAGTTCAAATCTCGTTTTCTAACTCGGAAATGTGTGTAAAATTTTTCGTAAATTCTTCAGAACGAAAAATAAGTTGAGTCTTTGTTTCTCTTAATGTTTCTGTTATGATTATCTTTATCCCGAAAAATATTTGAATAAATATTTTATATAAAAAAATCTAAAGTTGAACCGTGCTACGTCTTGAATATGTCTAAATGCTTTCAACTTTAGGTCACAATGTTTTCGAAATCTTATTTCTTAATTTCGATTTAGTAAAGGAAATAGAGAAGCATTTATCTGTATTCAATGGTAAATCGTTCTCATTTTACCAATTTATAATCTCGTTAAGATCCTTTTGTAGTGTAGAGCAGTCTAGTGGGGATGATACTTCTCTAAAAATGTTAACATCATCAGCATATAACAATAAACTTGAATAAGTAAGTCTCTGTTTCAAATTGTTTATAAAGATTATAAATATCAGGGGACCATGATGGGATCCCTGTGGTACTCCTGAGGTAACATTTATTGTAATCGATTCGAAGCCTTTTATATGTATACTTTGAGAACGGTCTATGAGATAAGATTGGAGCCATGAGAATAACGTACCATGAATGTCCGTTTTCCAGATTTTTCTTAACAACTTTGCGTGGTGAATAGTATCAAAATCTTTAGAGAAGTCCATGTAAATAGAATGTATTTGATGAATTTTCTCCAGAGCCGCCCTGCTAAAACTATCCGATTGAAATCAATTGAAATCGATTAAAGTTCCATCAAGCTCAATCGATTTTGATAAATTCAATCGGCTTTCTAACTTTGGTCGATTGGAAACTTATCGTCTTTAATATATTTTAATTACAGTCGCATTTAATGCATTATTTTTGTATTAATTGTAATCGACTTCAATCGCCTTTATGGAGTGGCTTATTCGAATGTTATTCAATTGCATTTTTTACATCATATTTCAATCGATTTTTCTAGATATAACAGTGAATCAATACTAATACGACGAATGAAAATTAAGAGGAGTCCGTATCTTCTGTCCTTGTCTAATCACGTTTTTGCTATTTATTCAAATCGTAGTTTTTCAATTAACAAACTACAATTTGAATAAATAGCAAAAACGTTATTCGACGAGGACAGTAGATATGGATTCCTCTTAACAGGCATATTAACTTCATCGACTTTTATTGATACAACACGGAATAGATCTAAATGCAATGGATGCACATTGACTACCAATAAACTTTAATCAATCTGAATCAGTATATGAATTAAATTATATTAATCTCTTAACCTCTCCTTGGTATTATATATAGCTCAGCAAATATCAAGATTTTCCATTCAAGAGCATTATTGGCATATAAGCCTTATTTATGTCTAATAGCCAAGGGGTTTAGGAGGTTCACGAGTTACAAAAAAATACAGAGAACTTAATAAAATTAAGAACTATAATTGTTTAGAGTATCATAATGTTGCCTGAATTTTTTCAATATTTTATACTGCACATATTTTGAAGATACTCGTACTTTAATTAGAAGGTTACCCGTTATACATGGGCTCTTATGGGACTGGAGTCATAAAAACAGATTGATATACGGTGCGATGTATGTAAAAATGCAAAGGCAATAATGAAAAACTACATACGTAATAAGTGAATATTTAGAAAGCTGCATGCAAAATCAATGATAAAGTAAACCAAAACTCAAGCTTGTAGGCTGCGCGAGGTGTTGCGCGGTGAGCGGAGTGGCGCGTGAAGAAATGGGGGAGTCCCTCTCTCTTCCCCGTACTCAGTGAAACTTCTGAACCTCCTTAAGGCCAGGTTACTCCGAAAAACGAAAAACAAAAAAAAATAAAATTTTTTAAGTAATTTAATATATGTGCTTTTATATGTAAAAAAATTGATTACTCAACATGTTTTGTACTATGAATAAAATTTATTGAAAAAATCACGTTTTTTGGAGTAACCTGGCCTTAATACGACAAGCGAAAATTGGCCATCAATCGGATTTAATCAACTTTTATCGCATTTAAAAGTTAATGGATTCTAATGCGACAAATGTAAATGTAGTGTCAATTAATTTTATTCACGGATGTAATAGTAAATCGATCTTAATGCAATGCTATCGTCTACAATTCGACTAATTATCGTCTAATTAGACGAATGGAGATTGGTAGTCAATCAAGTTTGACACTAAATTTAAAACATGAGACTTATACGATTGAAAATCATTTTCTTTGTGAATAGATGACTAATTTGGGCTGATGAGAAATGATTCACTAATGTTCAAACCAATTAAAATCATTGAAAGAAAAGCAATTCATCCTGATTGGAATCGATTCAATATATTAGAGAAAAATCCATTCATTTCGATTGGAATTAATTCAATTTATTCAAAAAAGAAAAGCAATTTATCCCGATGGGAATCGAATTATGAAAACAGATGACCATTTGAGACCGATTGGTAACGTTTCAAATGATGTGCACCCCGCCCTAGTTGTAAACGTATTAAACCGGATTAAAAATATCAAATCCAATTATAAATGAATAAATTAAAATTAATAGATAAAATATATATGATCTTTTTTTATATACCATAAGAGGGTTTGTAGTTTTTAATTGAAGCACTCTATATTTAGTCACTCTAAGATAAGCGCAGATTGAATTAGCATGGTATAACTCGCTACATATTATACAGGCTACTATGTTAATAGAGCCATCGAATGCAATTTCACAACTGGCACATGAGGTTCATATAACAATCACTTTTAATGAACAGTGTTTAATTGTTACAATAGTAGACTAAATAAAGTACTATAATAAGCTTATTCCACAGGAGCACCACACACACACAGGAATTTGAAAACTTTCTATTGAAAGATGGCGTATATGCTAAGTGCAGTAATCAAAAACTCGTCTATGAAAGTTGTGTGCAGGAGAAGCAAACATGCTTAGAAAGCCTCCTGTACAATAGTCAACTGTACAAAATTTCTAAAACTGAGTTATAATTCCAATATATCAATCAGCTCGTATTGATCCAAAAAATACAACCATGACTAAATTATTTATTGATTTATTATACAAAATTTATTATTATATGCAAATATAGTTCAGCAACAAAAGCAAGATGTTACATGCGACGCCACCTGTTGGCTAAAGGACTTAGCTAAATATATTTTCAAATTTATAAAACCAATTGCTACGTTTAAGACGAAATGGTAAAGTGCGTGGGGCGCGAGTTAAATCTGTAGATACATCTAAATTCTTAAGGGGATAGATACATCCTTCATATTTAAACGAATTGTTAATACATTTCAAGGTAAAAATGTATTCAATTATTTATTTATTAAATCAACGGGTGAACCTCTTTTACGGAACATACATATATGTTAAGCATTGTATTATACTATATTACCTTTCAATTATTCTTTATAAACAGTATTACTTTATATATGACAGTGCCACATAGTGGCTATAATATATTTTTTAAATCATAAAACTTAGTAATCGAATACAACCGTTCTTCTAGCAATATGGAATGTGGTAAAAGCACCAGTAGCTGGAAAAATAAAAATCGGGATCTATAGTGGAATACGGACGAAAATGACTGTTTTCATACAAAACAGTCATAAATCGTTAAAGTAAAAATTTGTATCTATTGCCTAGGGTATCAACTATTCAAATGAACACGAATTATTCCAAATCTACGGCAGAAATTATATTCAACGCTTTTACTAAAAATGTGTTCTGAGCAGATCCGACAGTAATGAATGGCGCTACTGAATCGCACAGATTTGACTGAATCGCGAGGATTTAGTTTTGCATTTAAAAGAAATATTTTACTCTACCAGTATCAAAATAATGTTTTTATCAATAGATGACTGAAATGAATAATTATTTTCTGTACAATTAGGTGTCCAAGTTTTGGTCCCATGTTTTTGCGTGGGAGCAGTAGCGTGACTCTCAAAATATACAAATTATAATTAGATTCAGTGATTGAAAACTACTTTGGAGATTACTAAACAAGGTATTAAATAACAATGAATGATGTCAACTCGAATGAATTTTGGAAATAGTGGATTTTGGAAATCTATAACGTTTGCTTGGTGGGGTGTAATCTTATAACCTCAAAAAGTGGGGTTAGGGGTCTCTGTTTATAAATTTTTGTGATTTTTAATTTACCGATTCTTACCGAACTACAAAAGCATGTATATCGATTCGTATTATCGAATGAATTGAGAAAATAAGTTTCCTTTTATTTGTTTGCAGAATGGTAACGAATAAAGCTACTTAATAGCTGTCCCAGTATTGGTGCCAAATGCCTGTCCCAGTAGTGGGTCAACTCGAAACATCGTGTCCCACTACTGTAGCCAGGAACTCTTTTATTTAAACAACTATATATTAACATAGAAAAGGTTTAAAAAGCAATATTTTTCTCAATCGATAAGAAATCTCCCGAGCTACACGATAATATTAAAATATTCTTATAATTTTGTTATCAGATTTCAGAATTCAAGTCTTTCTAAACGGGCATCCCAAAAGTGTTCCAGTACTGGTGCTTTTATCTTAAGTCGAATGATTGAACATAAAAATTAACTTGATCGGAAATTGAGTTGGCATGAGATACTAGTCGGTGCATTGGAGATCGCAATCTGAAATATGCATTTATAGTTGGTAGATTGAAAGGTCTTTGGTTCCGTAAGTTATATTCATTATTGTTTCTCTTTAGCATAGGACCAAGGTCGCCTCCAACCAATGATTGATTATGAATAATTTTATACAGAAAAAAGCCATTGTGGTAATCAGATAGAGAGCAAAGACTCGACAAATTAAAGTTATATGCAATGTCTGAGTAAACCTGACAGAATCTGTCCATTGGAGTACCATTCGTTGTGATCTGGTTATGGGCGCCTTAAAAATGGGTCTCCATACTACAGATGTATACAATAATGTTGGTCTTACAGTTCTTCTAATAAAGTCAAGTGTTTTGCTGCCTTTGTTGACTACGATCTCTACATGCTTTCCAAACAGATGAGTGTCGAAGATTACTCCTAGATTTTTTACATAGGTGACCTATCTAAACATTGATTCGAAATGGAGTATTTGTACAATTAACAAGAATAAGACTTAAAGGACCCTTCTATTATTTATTATTATATTGAATAATTGAAAGATGTATTATATATTCTAAGTCACTGAAACAATAATTTTGAGATATAAAATACAGTGATCGAATTAGTGCTCAAATAGAACCAGAGATGATTTCTTTTTAAGGTACCCATAATTATGACAACAAAGCTAGGATCAATGAATTATCTATTAAAATAAGAATAGTAAAAATGATTTTATAAAAAGGTTAACAATATTAATCATTTTTTCTATTCAAAAAATAGAAATTTTGTCTATTTTGAACATTTTTTAATTTTAATATTTTAACATTGGATAACATCCGTAAGTTATTTAGATCGATTCCATTTGTAGGTTTTCTAATTCAAATATTTTATTATATTTCTGTGGGTTCCTGGCATAACGACGTCCATTTTTTTAATTGAGTTTTCAGCGATTTTGGTATCCTTAAATATATCTATTATTTATGAACTTTTTTAACATTGGTTTGAATGAGAAATGAAAACTTTAAGCCTTTGTATCTCAAAAAACCTATCCCAAGAAACTTTGACTCACAGAATTGGAAATTGCTGCTCTTGGGTTATAGAGGTTTATAAGATTATGGTTTTATTGTGTCAGTGGGTTATTTTTAACCAAGGACAGTATCAATGGTTTTTCTTAACAAGGGACATTTCTGTGAGTTAATTAACTACAATATGTATGGTTGTATAATTCAAAATTTTCTTAATTGCAAATTATTGTGCTTAAACCTTTAACGTGAATCATGCATTAGTAGTACTAACGTCTTAAAATCTATTTCGTTCGATTGCTCGCCTAATTTTTTACTTGCTAAGCTGAAAAAGCACTAAAATAATTGATCACACGTTACTGAGTATACATGAAAAGTAAAATTATTAATATTTTTATTTAGCGTTTAAGAAAATTAAGTAGAAACTACGATTTACTAACGCCAACGCAGGTCACAACTATTGGGATCTGACACCGAACACTCGCCCTCTGGCGGATTAGAGCTAAACAAGATGAGGCCCAGAAATTCTCGAACGTGATTGTTTGGGACATCAACATGGCGCAGAACATCCCGAAACGATGTATACAATATATAGTGGTCACGCCCCTCTGTTAGATCCCAATACGGTTTCGGTCGTTGTTTACGTTAAAGCGTTAAGGTAGCAAGATTAAGATGTCTTGGTTTTATTCAATAATTTTTAAATGACAATTGGGATTTTGCATGAAAAAATCCATTAGGTCCGTAATGTAGAATATAAAAAAATAAAAGATACGTATTATTTATTTTATTATATAGAGTCCAGTCAACAAAGAGCTGAAATCGACTCTGCGGTTGTAGTGGCTGCATTTTTGATATATGTAACCTTCGACCCTCACAAATCTCCATGTAAAACTGCAGGGTCGATTGTTCATGTGGTTAGCGAGAAAACAGTTAAACAATATTTTTCGCCATGCACGAGTGTTACGGATAGAATCCATTAGTAATAAGAAAATGCAACTGTGTAATAAGTTCCTATGCAAAAGGTCTCTAAGACTTTCTGTATAGTTCAAATGCGATGACATTCTCCAGTTTCTTATGTATGTTTTCGGCGGTCGTCGGCGGAGACTTTCGGCGGCGCGTATAGCGACTCATTCTAGCTCGAAAAAGAATGATGCAGAGATCAGACGCACTCTGGCCTTTATACAGATCGGTAGTTACAAAGCGCGTTATACTAATAAGGCTAATTAACAAAATCCTTAGTTTATTCTCGTCCCGAACAACGAGCAAGCAGTAGCGCTATAGTTCGTGCTTCGAACTCGCTCACGTGTCCAAACAAACTGCTTACGTACTTCAATAAATTGGAGAATAAAACAAGGGGCTGCTTAATTTAACAACAATGAATCGACAGTAAGTTGAAAACTAAAACTACAAAAGTTTAATATATTTATAATAAATTGAAAGTTTGTAAGCAAAACGTATAGTATAATACATTTTATTTCGAGAATAAAATTTAAATGGGTTTCTTTTGAAATATTGATAATGATTACGTGGTTAATATAATTTATGATTTTTATTAAATAAAATTTTATAAAAAAAATGTTAAGAAAAAATATTCTTCAATGGTTTGCTAAATTTGAATTGGCAAATGATTTTACATGCAGAGTAAATTTTGAGTTGAAATGAATTTTAGCATTTTTATATTGAAACAATCAAAAATATTGTTTTCAATAAGATTATCAACAAATGGAACGAGGTGGAGGGGGATTGTGTACTGAAAAATGACACAAACCGTCTTGAACCGTTACCAAAATCTTTCTATGAATAAGTGTAAATCACAGGGAGGTTCATTAGAAAATAATTAATCATGAGGCTGGAAAATTAAAGATAACCTCCGAAACTGCACTCATAAATAAATAAGCAATTCAAGAAAATTAAAAATAATTTCAAAACTCAAAATCCTTTGCATAGAAATATTGTTTGGAAAATTTAATAAAATGCATACAATTAAAGTTATTCAATTAAACTTTATGAAAAATGATACAATATGTATGTTTTCAAATAAATAATTACAACCACATTTTTATGAATCAAACAAATATTTATGAATATAAGAAATTTTGATGGAAACGTATTGATTTTGTTCTTGACAATAACAAAAAAAAAAGAAAAAAAATTTTCTTGAGGGATTAAGAAATTAAGATAGAAAATTTATTTAAATGAATGAAATACTATTAGATAATTGTAAATCACAAAAAATAGAAGTCATGGAGACTTCTAACAAAATGGATTCCAACAAAATGAGTACTGAAAATATAATAAGAGAATTTGATCTCGGATTGTACGAAGAGAATTCAAATTTATCTAGAGTAGAATATGCTACAAAATTGCTAAACTTAGCTAAAGAAATTGAATCGTATTCCGAAAAAGATTTAATACTAAAATTAATAGGCCATTTTCCAATTAATATTCGGTATTAGTCAAGTAAGCAAAAGATAGAAGATCGATCAAATTTTTTGAAATTTTTGTCAAAAGACGATAAAAATCCGGTAAAAAGAGAATTAACATCAAGTATTTATTATATCAAGAATTTATTATATTATCAAGGATTTATTAAATCTAAGTTTTTTAAATAAGGAAACTGAAATTAATAGTATGAAGATGCCACAAGATGAAATTGAATTAAAAAATGCTCAATGCAATATTTTAAGGTCAGATTCTGCCTCGAAAATACAGGAAAATCATCGGGAACAGATACCAATATTTGGGACAGAGGCACAAAAAAGCGTAAATGTTTGTGAATCCTCGACGTCTACTAAATTATATAATGCTACACTAAATGGAGATAATTCCAGTGTGAATTCCAAAATAAATAAAGAACTCCTTGAGCAAAAGTCAAGAGAATGTCAAATTATCGAAAGTGGTTCGTCAAAAACTAAAATAATTCAGCAATTACAAGAAAATGAAAATTTGAAAAATTCAACATCAAAAGTGT